>CAUYQU010088494.1:0-155918 GCA_963574635.1 Cheracebus regulus | reverse complement strand
CTGAGATACACCAGGCTTTGCTCAGATATGCCAGTCCTATGCCAGGCTTCGCTCAGATACGCCAGTCCTATGCCAGGCTTTGCTCAGATACACCAGGCTTCGCTCAAATACACCGGTCCTATGCCAGGCTTCGCTCAGACATGCCAGTGCTACGCCAGGCTTCGCTCAGATACGCCAGTCCTATGCCAGGCTTTGCTCTGATATGTCAGGCTTCGCTCAGATATGCCAGTGCTATGCCAGGCTTTGCTCAGATACGCCAGTCCTAAGCCAGGCTTTGCTCAGATACTCCAGTGCTATGCCAGGCTTCACTCAGATACGCCAGTCCTACGCCAGGCTTCGCTCGGATATGCCAGTCCTATGCCAGGCTTTGCTCAGATACGCCAGTGCTACGCCAGGCTTCGCTCAGATACACTAGTCCCACGCCAGGCTTAGCTCAGATACACCAGGCTTTGCTCAGATATGCCAGTCCTACACCAGGCTTTGCTCAGATATGCCAGTCCTACTCCAGGCTTTGCATGGGCTGCTTCCTCACTTTCTTGCTGGGTCTGGCTTCTAATCTTTTTGATTTCAGCTCACATGTCCCTTCCTCACAAAGGAATCCTCCATCTCTGGTTAGGTTCCCTCTAGCAACCCATTATTTATGTCCACCATGGTGCAGAGGGCCACTCAGAATTATTTGTTTTTGATTTATCTTTGGTCTGCATGCCCTTTCGATGCCCAAATTCATGAGGGCAAAGATTGACCATCCTCTCCACCACTGTGCCCCCAGAACTCAGCAGCATGCCTGGCACAGAGCAGGGGCTGGTAGGTGGGTGGGTGGTTGTACAGTTGGATGAGTTTGTGCAGTGGGTGGATGGGTGGATGAGTGGGGTGGATGGATAGATGGATGAATAGGGTTGGTAGATGTGTGAATAGATGGGTGGATGGGTGGGTGGATGGATGGATGGGGGGGTGGATGGATGGGGGTGGATTGATGGATGGGTGGGTGGATGGGTGGGGGGGTGGATGGATGGGGGGGTGGACAGATGGGTGGGTGAGTGGGTGGATGAATGGGTGGGTGGGTGAGTGGATGGGTAGGTGGGTGGATGAATGGGTGGGTAGGTAGGTGGGTGGATGAATGTGTGGGTGGGTGGGTTGGATGTATGGATAGGTGGGTTGGATATATGGGTGGGTAGGGTGGGTGGGTGGGTTGGATGTATGGGTGGGTAGGGTGGATGTATGGGTGGGTAGTGTGGATGTGTGGGTGGGTGGTGTGGATGTATGAGTGGGGTAGGTGGATGGACAGATGAACGGGGTGGGTAGATGTGTGAGTGACTAGATGGCTGGCTGGCTGGATGTCTGGCTGGCTGGCTGGGTGGGTGGATGGATGAATCTCTAGGATACTAAGTGCTGCAGGGAAACTCAGAGATTAATTCCACTCAGTGTGTACCTTCAGGCAGATCTATTCTAATAAGGGAGAGAAGACTTGGGCTCAAATAATTTCAGTGTAAGATAAAAAGAAATGGCTCTAATGACTGTCATGGGAGTAAACCTACGTGGTGACAGAGTCGTGCACAAGAGGCAACGCCATCTCCTGAGAGCTGGGGAACAGGAGAGGCTCCTCGCTGGCCTCTGCCCCTGTAGGCTCCTGTCCCTGCTGCCACCTCGTCTGCCCTTGTGCTATGCGCAGCACTCTGAACCCTTCCTGACCCTCAGTCAAATCGCTCTCCTGTGCTGTCTCCAACCCTTCTGAGAGTATCAGCAAGCACATTGGTTCACTCTTCAATCAGTTCACTCTTCCAAGTAACATTTTTGCAGTTTAGCATTTTCATTTAGAGAGACCTCCTGGCACCATGGCAGGGAGGGGAAGAATGGGAACTGGGAATGAGGCAAAACAGATTCTGGTTCAGTCAAGTCACTTCCCGAGCTGATGACTTTTATAGCAATAATTTGGCAACAGAACAGCCAATAATAGCCCATTCCCCAGGTGGGGCCTGCTGGTCTGTCTGGATAGTACGGCTCATCATTAAAGGCCACAGTACTCATTTGCATCATGCACTGAAAATCCCAAAAAACAACTGCCCTGAATTTTTTTTTTTTTGACATAGTTTTGTTCTTGTTGCCCAGGCTGGAGAGCAATGGTGTGATCTTGACACACCGCAACCTCTGTCTCCCAATTTCAAGTGATTCTCCTGCCTCAGCCTCACAAGTAGCTAGGATTACAGGCATGTACCACCATGCCCAGATAATTTTTTTTTTTTTTAAGTAGAGATGGGGTTTCTCCATGTTGGTCAGGCTGGTCTTGAACTCCCGACCTCAAGTGATCCACCCGCCTCAGCCTCCCAAAGTGCTGGGATTACAGGTGTGAGCCACTATACCTGGCCAAATTTTTTTTCTTTTTTTAAGATGAAGTCTCACTCTTGTCACCCAGGCTAGAGTGCAATGGTGCAATCTTGGTTCACTGCAACCTCTGTCTCCCAGGTTCAAGTGATTCTCCTGCCTTAGCCACCCAAGTAGCTGGGATTACAGGTGCCCGCCACCATGCCTGGCTAATTTTTGTATTTTTAGCAGAGATGGGCTTTCACCACATTGCCAGGCTGGTCTCAAACTCTTGACCTCAAGTGATCCACCCACCTTGGCCTCCCAAAGTGCTGGGATTACTGGTGTGAGCCACCACGCCTGGTCATATTTAAAGCTCAAGGGAGAGTATCCTCTTTTATAGGTGAATGCAAAGCTCCACCTTTCAGTCTCCCCACAGACAAACTAAAATGCAAGCTGGATGAAATGACTACCAAGCAAGGAGGGCATGAAAACCCTGACAATGTCAGGACGCCGGTTGGAGCACACAGGAATGCCTGCCAACCTACTGTTCTGCATTCCCCCACTCAACGTGCAAACGACGAGGGCTCCCAAGATGCTGGCAGGGACACAGAGTCAGGGGCTGTTGGGACTACTGACCAGAAGGACCAGCCAGCATCCTAAGTAGCAAAGCAGGCGTGTGTTATCACATTCTACCCATTCACATGTGCTGGCTGTGATACACCTTGTGCACATTCAAATGGTCCTTGCTCTTCCCATGTTACTGTTCCCTGCCCACACCCATGCATGGGAAATCCATGGGGGATACTGCTAAACACACAGTGCCTGCCCTCAGCAGCTCATCCCGGGAAGACAGGATCTGCTGACCGAGTATGAAAACACCACTTACCCGTACCCACATCGTGCAGGGTGAGGGCTCAGGTGCCCTTAGAATAGAGGAGGGCAGGCCTATCACAAGAGGAACCAGGCTTGGAAGTTTACATCCAGGGTGGTCTGCTACTTAAAGATAAGGCTTGCTTGGATTAAAAACCATAGACTTTTTTTGAGACAGTCTCACTCTTTCACCCAGGCTGGAGTGCAGTGGTGCAATCGTGGCTCACAGCAACCTCCGCCTCCCAGGGTCAAGCAATTCTCCTGCCTCAGATTCCCGAGTAACTGGGACTACAGGCACGTGCCACCACACCTGGCTAATTTTTGTAATTTTAGCAGAGGTGGGGTTTTACCATGTTGGCTGGGCTGGGCTGGAACTCCTGGCCTCAGGTGATCACCCGACTCAGGCTCCCAAAGTGCTGGGATTACAGGCGAGAGCCACCGTGCCCGGCCAATCACAGACTTCGGTGACCACTAAAGATGTGTCACTCGCCATTTTTATGAAATCTCCAGCTCTGCCTTCACTCTCCCCTCCCTGCTAAAAGCAAGTGGGCTCTCAAGAAACCTCCTGGGTGTTTCCTCACCACAAGCATGGCTTGGATCCTCACGCCGGCATCCCTGACTGCTGTGTAGCGCTTGTTGAGGTTGGCGATCCTTCCATCCAAGTCTAACAAGGCCTCTTTCTTATTATCCTTTCTTTCAAACAGCGGGTTGGCCGACCAGTCCTGAGAGGAAAGCACAGAGGAAGAGTTCTTCTGGAGAAACCGCTTTCGGCTGCACTCTCCTGCGGCATGCTCTTTGGTGGGAGTTTCCTCATCCCTGCCTGATGTTGGACTGGAGCCTAGTTTCCTATGACCTGTGCCCACAGGGGCCACTGAGGAGCTGTGCCTAACTGACTGTTGACCAGAGAGCCTTAAATAATTTAGCTCAAAACCAAAAGTGGGGCCTAGGGGAACCACAGGGAGACCATTGAGATGTTTCGCTCAACTGGCCAGAACGGGGTCACTCTCGGGAAAAGAGCATCTAATTCTCTTTGGGGCACAGAAGGACCTGAGGGTCGAGGGGTGTGTGGTCAGTGCTGGGTGGATCATCCATAGCTGCAAATGGAGAGCCAGATGAGGGTAAGCCCCTTTTGTGGGGGCCACTGAGCTACCAACAGGGATAGAAAAGGGTGGAGAGTGGGGTCGGGCCCCTGGGTCCCCTGTGAGTGGGAGTTCTGCCACAAGGGTGGTGGCCACCTATGACGATCATCTGACTTTTACTCTTATCCAACATTAGATTTGTTTTTGCTACACATTTCCATCAAAGTGATGCATCTATGGTAACAAAACACCTAACGAGAAAAGTTTTTGATAAAAAAGCCACATCCTCTTCAGCCCGTCTCTCCCTATCCCCCATCCCATCCCCCACTAGAAACATGGCTGCCTCTGTCACTCTGATATTTATGGACCCTCTATTGATTCAGCCATTTCTAGACAGTCTCTGTGACTCTAGTGTGAGCCACCAAGACTTCGATCAACAACCTCCCTCCTGTAGACAGTATTTGGCATTTCTGTGACTGCTCTCAGTTTTCCTACTGATGCTTTTGTGAGTACATAAATGATGTGATTAAGCCTCTGTGTTTACCTTGTTAGAAGGATTTCCTCTTAAGTTCTGTTTTTCTTTTTTAATTAGCAGTTTTATTGCTTCACGGTCAGAAAAACGTGTTCTGTGTATGCCTTAGTCAGCTTGGATAACTAAGCAAAACACCATATACTAGGGGACTTAAGCAACAGACATTTATTTCTCACAGGCCTGGAGCCTGTTGAGGTTGGCAAGTCTGCCATCCAAGTCTAACAGGATGGGCTTTGTCTGAGATCAAGGTGCCAGAAGGTTCAGTTCCAGGTGAGGGCTCTCTACCGGGCGTGCAGATGGCGATGGCCACCTTCTTGCTGTGCCTTCACACGGCCGAGGGGCAGAGTGAGCTCTCTCATGTCTCTTCCTATAAGGGCACGAATCTCCTTCATGAGGGCTCTACCCTCGTGTTCTAATCACCTCCCAAGGCCACATCTCTGAATCCCATCACACCGGGGATTAGGGCTTCCCCAGAGGAACGTTTGGGAGCCACAAACACGCAGCCCCTGGTAGGATAATCATGGGGTGTTAGGCTTCCCATTACTCTTGTGTTCTGCCCATTTCTCAGTTTTCCTAATAGCTTTTGCTTTTATTTATATCGATACATTAACAATACTGTTACTGGGAACATAACATTTTAGGACAATTATAATTTTATATAGATTTTACTTGATCTTTCATGTTTAGCTAAACATGTATTCTTGCCCTGAGTGGTTCTTGGCTGATCAGTATTTTGTCATATATGTGTATGCATGCAAATGTGTATCTACATGTGTAAATAAGATTGCCATCTGAAATTGCCTTTTTGTCCTTTGAAACGGAGTCTTGCTGTGTCACCCAAGCTGAAATGCAGTGGCACAATCTCAGCTCACTGCAGCCTCAATCTCTCAGGCTCAAGTGATCCTCCCACCTCAGCCTCCAAAACACCTGGGACCACAGGTGTGCACCCAGCCAGAGTGACATAGGAAGGCCCTGGGCTCCAGCCATTCTCCTGCTTTGGCCTCGCAAAGTGCTCAGATTATAGGCACGAGCCGTTGTGCTCATCTGTGAAAATGACCGTCTTTCAAAGGTCAAAATGGTCAATTATTGGAAGTTTCATATGGTTTCACCTACTTGTCAATCATTTTGTCTTCAACCTTTCCATTTTGTTTTAACTATCTCTTGGAAGTAGCATACAGTTTCATTTTTAAACAATCTAATCTGAAATATTTTGCTTTTAAATAATTTATATATACTGTAACTAATGTTTGCCTTTTGTCATCACGTTTTATCCTTTCTGCTTTCTGTTTCCCTTTGCTGTGGTATTGTGCTTTAAAAACTATAGCTTATTTGCTTTTATATTCCTTAGTGATTTGGATAGGAGAAATCCTGTTTATAATTCCACTAGTACTTACCATTAAGTTTATTAAAGCTATCTTTTAAATATGTCTCCAAGTTTGGAAATAAAGAAAAATTATGGCCTGATATGGTGGCTCACGCCTGTAATCCCAGCACTTTGACAGGCCAAGGCAGGTGGATCACCTGAGGCTAAGAATTCAAGACCAGCCCGACCAACACATGAAACCCTGTCTCTACTAAAAATACAGAAATTAGTCAGGCCTGGTGGCACGTGCTTCTAATCCCAGCTACATGGTAGGCTAATGTAGAATTGCTTGAACCCAAAAGGTGGAGGTTGCAGTGAGCTGAGATCGTGCCACTGCCCTCCAGCCTGGGTGACAGAGGGAGACTCCATCTCAAAAAAGAAAAGAAAAGAAAAATAGCTTTTGATTCCCATTATCCATGTTTAGGAATTTAGGATATTGTTAACTCCCCTGCCCCACCTTTGTTCCTCCTCCTAACTTCCAATTATTGATTACATTTATCACCATAAAGTTTCTACCACTTACATTATTCTATTCTACAACTATTGCTTTTGACTTTAGAATGTAACCTTTTACGACTATATTTATCTCTTTATGTACTTATCTCTTTATATGTAATTGGTTTCAAGCTCACTGCTAGTCTTTTTACATGTTAATTCCCTCCTTGGTACTCTAGAATGTGGTTGATCTCTTGGTGGTCTGGAATACATCCTGGAATAGGTTTCTCAAAAAGGGTACCCAAATGGTATTTTTCTGTGCATGTGTGAGGATGACTTTACTGTTGCCTTCACAGTAAAGTTAGGAGCTTTTCTCAAGACTGGTCATTGCTTCATCATGTTCCAGGAAATCTGTGTAAAGTCAAAAGGCTACCTGCTTGGTAGAAACATGCAGAATATTGTTCTGTAGCCTTGGGATTTAAAATTTTGGTCAGAATATATCTACATGTGTCATCTGGCCTGGAAATCAGTTACCCACTTTGACCTCTACACTCAGGCCTTCTTTTAATTTTTGTCTCTCCAGCTTGAGAAAACTTTCTTCTATTACATCTTTGTTCATTATTTTCTTTCTTTCTTTTTTTTTTTTTTTAATTGAGACATAGTCTCACTCTGTTACCAAGACTGGAGTGCAGTGGTGTGATCTTGGCTCACTGCAACCTCCACCTCCCAGGTTCAAGCAATTCTCCTGCCTCAACCTCCCTGGTATCTGGGATTATAAGGTGCATGTCACCATGCCTGGCTAATTTTTGTAAGTGTAGTAGAGATGGGTTTCACCATGTTGGCCAGGCTGGTCTCAAACTCCTGACCTCAAGTGATCTACCTGCCTTGACCCCCCAAAGTGCTGGGATTACAGGTGTGAGCCACTGTGCCCAGCCTGTTATTTCTCTAGTTTAGTAACAACTATGATTTTTCTATTGCTCCTTTCCCCTATCTTACACATATCTATTATTTCCCTTTGCATATTAGCAATTTCCTAAAACTGTCCATTTACTATATCCACTGTTAGGTAGCACTAATTCTAGTCTAACTGATGCTTTGGTATATTTTAATTCTGCTTTTGCAGTTTTGACTTTCTTAGCCATGTCCTTTCACTTCTCTGCTTTCCTCTCATTCTGTTATTTCATAAATATGAAGGCCTTTTTAATTTAAGAAGTCTCAGGTTTACTAAACAAATAGCTTCAATATGTCTGTGTTTTTCTGAGATATCCAAATGACCCGCTCCTCTCAAATGTTGCATGGTCTTTGAACAGCCTCCTTTTGATCCTAACCCCTTTGCTGCTCACCTGGGTGCTAAGGGCACAGCCTGACAATGCAGGAACTCCTAATAGGAATTATTTATTGCACGTCTGATGGACTGAGTTTGAACCACTTTCTTTTCCAATTGCTTAGTTTTCTCACTAAGCTGGGGAGCCAGACGCTGCTGGCTGTCACATCTGTTTTTGCTAGTTTTGAGACAGCGTGATGCGTCTGAGGGTGTGTGCGTGAGAGCCACTGTTCTCCCCGGCTCTGCTTCTGCGACTAAGTACCGGGCATGCCGGCCCCTCCACCCAGCCCCTTGGCTTTCAGTCTGGTCACTGTGCAGAAAGTGAAAGGACATGGCTAAGAAAGTCAAAACTGCAAAAGCAGAATTAAAATATACCAAAGCACCAGCTAGACTAGAATTAGTGCTGCCTAACAGTGGGTATAGTAAATGGACAGGTTTAGGAAATTGCTAATATGCAAAGGGAATGGACGTGATGAGGAAAGGGATGGGGATGGAGACACAGGAGGGCAGCTGATTCTGACTGTGACCAGTTTAGTGATTATTCTCCCCGTAGTGGGTTTAGCAGAGCCCCTGCTGGGTGGGCGTTCTGAACTGCATGTCTGTGTTCTCTCACCTCCCAAAACTCACATATTCAAGCCCCAGGAGGGGGCAGGGCTCTTGGGAGGTGCTTGGGTTTAGATGAGACCATGAGAGCAGGACCCACGAAGAGATCAGTATCCTTTAAGCAGGGAAAGAGACACCAGAGCGTCCTCCCTCTCCACTACATGAGGCACATGGAGAAGGCGGCTGTCTGCTCGCCAGGAAGAAACCCCTCACCAGAAACTGAGTCTGCAGTGTTTTCTCATAGCCACCTGAAATGACCAGGACAGTGGGCCCAAGTGTGTGCCTTCCCTCCTCAGAGGTCACTTTTGCTTTTCTGATGCAGAGGTGAACTTCATCAAAATGTACCCCTGAACCCAACAACCTCAGAACCAGCCAACAGATCATTCCTTCCTTGGTGCCCAGAGACCCAGGTACAGCATTTCAGCTCAGCACCAAGAGTAAGCAAATACTCTGTGGTTTAGTTAAGAACTTCTGGTGCAAACGAGCTAGCTCAGGTAAAGGAAGGTTTACGTAAGGCCTCAGGTCTCAGATGGAGAGAAAGAGCCGCCCTGGGCCTCTGTGGTGGGCAGTGGGCAAGCCGGGGCCTCAGCAGCGGCAGGAATCTCCGCAGGATCTGCCTCCAGAGTGGTCCTGCTCCCGTCACCTGCTCGCTGCCCACCGCCAAAAGCCTGCAGCCGACCCTCTGAGCCCCTGCACCCGCTGCAGCCCCTGCCAAAGATTCAGCAGCCCGTGGGGTTGAAGGGTCTGGTTTCTGGATTTAACAGCTCCGTAGAGGAGAGAGAGAACAGCCACAGAGGAGGTTGGGTGAGCACTGCGGGCGACGGAAAGGACGGAAACCCCTCGGCATGAAACAAATTGAAGAGACGGAGAAGCCACACGTGCAGAGACAGACGAGACACCTGGCTCCCAGACTGGAGATGCTGGGGAGATGGCCTGTGTTCCAGAGCAGACAGGGAGATGTGGGGGGGGAGGGGGAGGAGGAGGAGTGATGCCATGCCCACGAGCTGGCAAGCCAACGCTGTCATCAGGCTCGAAGAACATCATGACATCCAGGGAACATTAACACAAGGAGGCACATGTCTGGACACCCTGGTGACATTTTCTGGATCCTAAAGATAACAAAGAACTCCACACACCACAGACAGGACAGGCTCATGAAGGAAGAAGCCAGAGTGTCGCCAGCCTGTCCAGCACTGAAGCTGTGAGATGGGGCTGGCAGGGGCTGAACTGTGCCCCCCAAATCCATGTATAGGGGCCCTGACCCCCGCACCTCAGAATGCAATGGAATTTGGAGATGAGAGCTTTACAGAAGTGCTGAAGTTACCATGAGGTCATTAGCATGGGCCCTCATCCAGTATGACCAGTGTCCTTTGTCCTTATGGGACAGGGAGATGAGGACACAGACACACAGAGGGAGGACCCCGTGAAGCCACAGGGAGAAGACAGCATCTACAACCAACGCCAGTGCCCTGGGAGGAGCCAGCCCTGCCGACACCTTGACCCTGGACTTCCAGCCTCCAGAACTGTCAGAAGATAAGCGTCTGTTGGTGAAGCCACCCAGACTTGTGGCACTGCGTGATGACGACTCTGGCAAACACACACACGGCCGTTTCTAGAACACTGAAAGAAAAGGATCCTATCAAAAAATCCCTGACCTGGACAAGATCCTTGTAGATGAAGTCAAAAGAAAGGTATTTTTTGGACAAGGGAAGACTCAGAAAGTATGTCATCAATGCACCCTTTCTGAGGAAATTACTTGAGAAATGATTCCCATCCATTGAAGATTGAATCAGAGCCAGGTGCGGTGGCTCATGACTGTAATCCCAGCACATGTGGATCATTTGAGCTCACGAGTTTGAGACCAGCCTGGCCAACATGGTGAAACCCCATCTCTACTAAAAATACAAAAAGTTAGCTGAGCGTGGTGATGTGTGCCTGTAATCCCAGCGACTCGGGAGGCTAAGGCATGAGAATCACTTGAACCTGGGAGGCAGAGGTTGCAGTGAGCTGAGATTGCACCACAACACTCCAGCCTGGATGACAGAGCAAGGCTCTGTCTTAAAAAAAGAGAGAAAAGAAAAGAAAATTGAATCAGGAGAAAAACTGTGGTGAGCAATGATTTCTGTCTACAATATGCTGAGTAAATCTAAGTGGACGGGGCAGGGCACAGTGGCTCATGCCTATAATCCCAGCACTTTGGGAGGCCGAGGCAGGCAGATTATGAGGTCAGGAGGTCGAGACGGTCCCGGCCAACATGGTGAAACCCCATCTCTACTAAAATACAAAAAAATAAATAATTAAAAAATCTAAGTGGATGAGGAGGAAATAAATGTGACTCTAAGTTTCATACTGTGACAAGCCAAATGGTTCTTGGACTAGGAGAGACATGTTCCAATGAAGACATTAATGCTGGCCTGGATCAGAAATTCTAAATGATTTCCACCCAAGGGTTTGTGGGGAGGTTGGGGTGGGAAGTGGTGGAATGCCACGTCATCTGAAGTCCAGTTGTAATGAGGTAGGAAAACAGAGCAGGATTGGTGGGACATCAGGATGATTTAATTTTAATATGTTGATAGAGAAATAAATATAGCTTAAACATGATCATTTTAAAATGAAATAGAGCTGGCCGGGTGCAGAAGCTCACACCTGTAATCCTACCACTTTGGGAAGCCAAAGAAGGCAAATTGCCTGAGCCCAGGAGTTCGAGACCACCCTGGGCAACACGATAGAACTCTATCTCTACTAAAAATAGAAAAAATTAGCTGAGCATAGTGGTGCACACCTGTAGTCCCAGCTACTGGGGAAGCTGAGACACAACAGTCACTTGAACCCAGGAGGCAGATGTTGCAGTGAGCCAAGATGGCGCCCCTGCATTCCAGCTGCAACAGAATGAGACTCTGTCTCCAAAAAAAAAAGAAGGAAAGAAAGAGAGTTCCATGGTAGATATTGCAAATTAACAAGAGGAGACATTTCTTCAAACTTCCTTTTGGCAATATTGCTGCAAGTATTTTTGCAAATTAGAGCATGAGTGACAGGCCAGATCCCCAAGAAGGCTAGTGAAGGATTTCCCCCGGGGCTCCGGAAGGGGATCCAATTACAACTGTACCACTTCTGTACTCAGCAGTGCGCTTGCTCCCAACAGGGGTGAGTCTTGGTGGCTCTCTTTGCACCCCTTACTCCAGGCTGGCCTGGCACGGAGGGCTCCTTGCAGAGCTCAGCAGAATCCCCACAGAGCAACTGGGCTCTTTGTACCCTGGGACCACTCTGATATCATCCTACCAGTGGAGAGCACTGCACAGCGGCTCCCAGTGCCCTGCTGCTCCCCCCCCCACCCCCCACCCCACCACACATCATGGCACTTTCCACGGCCTCTTTTCACAGCCTGGTTTGCCCCCGGGCAGCCCCAGGCCCCCCAAAGCTCTGCCCTGTGCTCTGCCCCTTGCTTACCTTCATAGCCTGGGAAATTCCTTCTATATTTTGTTTCGCTTTTTGCATCCTGTTCTGCAGGTTGCGCAGAATTTCTCGCATCTCCTGAATATACTGAAAGACACCTACAATGGAAGCGTAAAGGAATCTTATAAAACGAACAATTTGGCAGGATAAACACTTTTCCTGGGTTGGCTTAACACGCATCACTACAAAGCCCTGGGAAAGTACTCCTATTCTGGAGCATGATTCCCAGAAGAAATCATTGAGTGTTCTCTGAAATGAAATGGCAGGAATCACAAATGTAGTGTCCCTTTGGACATAGGGTTTGGACAATACGTGGCCCCTGCACCCCACGTAGGAGCCCCACACTCCTCATGTTAAAAGGTTCCACCTCTGGGAGCATCGGAGGTGGGGCCAGGGGCCTTCTGCCTTGCCCAGTGGTGGAATGAAGGGAGGAATGCGGCTCGTGGCTACACTTCCTTCTACTTTCCTGACATCTGCCCGGAGTCAGCCGAGATGCGCACTGGCTCTGCTCACCAGCCGTGCACGTTCTGTGGGTGCTCCGTAAACCTGCAGTGGAACCCGGGCCTCCAGCAAGCCCAAGCTGGGAATCTTGGAACCCCTGGGCGGTTCCCAGGGAGTCTTTGCCTGATTCCATTTGTAAATGACACAGATGGGGTTTTTTTGGCCTGGGCAAGCAGGTGGAAGTATCTCTCCTTTAGCCCACTCACAGTTAAAGCAGATCCGCAGCCAGGAGGCAGGAGTGGCCACTCCAGCAGTGTTTGGGGACAGACGCTGGGCAGGTCAGGCCCCCAAGTTTAACCTGAGGCGGGAGGAATGTGGCCCCCAGTACCTTCGCCATTCCAGAATAATGTCGTTTCAGCGCTCGATAATTTGACATCGATTGCTTCCAATTCAGACTCGATTAGTAGATATTCTACTGCCTTCACTGTAGTCTTTATCTGCAAAACAGAGGTAACAGATTTTGCTCTGAACCCAACCAGATGTTAAATTGTTCTCTGGTAAGGACTTTTACTCCTCAGTACCAACTGGAGACCCCCCTCAGGTTTCATGTTGAATTATAATCCCCAGTGTTGGAGGTGGGGCCTCATGGGAGGCAACCAGATAGCTGGGACGATGACCTCGTCAATGGTTCAGAACCACCCCTCGATGCCGTCCTTGGGATCACGAATGAGTTCTCATGAAATCTGGTTTTTCAACATGGGTAGCGCCTCCCCCACCGCTCTCCATCTTGGCTCCTGCTTCCCCTTCACCTTCTGCCACAGTTCCAAGTTTCCTGAGGTCCCCTCAGAAGCAGAAGCTGCTATGCTTCTGTGCAGCCTCCAGAGCCATGAGCCAGTTAAAACTCTTTTCTTTATAAATTACCCAGTCTCAGTTTTTTGTGTTTTTTTTCTCCAGATGAAGTCTTGCTCTGTGACCCAGGCTGGAGTGCAATGGTATGATCTCGGCTCACTGCACCCTCGGCCTCCCAGGTGCAAGCAATTCTCTTGCCTCAACCTCCCCAGTAACTGGGACTATAGGTGCCCGCCACCACACCTGGCTAATTTTTGTATTTTTTGTAGACACGGGGTTTCACCATATTGGCCAGGCTGGTCTGGAACTCCTGACCTCAAGTGATCCGCCCGCCTCACCCTCCCAAAGTGCTGGGATTACAGGAGTCAGGTATTTCTTTATAGCAATATAATAACAGCCTAATACACCAACCAAGCCAATGATGATTAATGTTTTTTGTTTGGAAATCATATTTCAGGACACTCCAACTTTTAGAATGACTTTTGTCACTGAGGATTTATGTACATGGTTACTGTTTTTATGTTATAGTATGTCTATCTCTTTCTAGCCCATACCATGGCTAATTAGGAATTAACTGTGTATAGGTTGGTGCAAAAGTAACTGCCATCTTTGCCATTACTTTTAATACATAAGTCCTCAGTATATAATCCCAAACTTTTTGTATTTGGTTTCTTTTTATGATTCTAAGCCGCAGAGATACATATGGATCACTGAGCATTTCTGGGCTCAGACTCTTTTTTGAAAAAAAGCTCAAAATCTTTTTTTCTATTTTATAAAATGTAGAAATGGGGTCTTGCTATGTTGCCCAGGCTGGTCTCAAACTCCTGAGCTCAAGCCATCTTCCCACCTCAGTCTCCCAAAGTCCTGGGATTACAGGTGTGAGTCACAGTGCCCAGCCTAAGCCCGAAGTCTAGTTATGCAATGGAAAGTCCAGGATCTGCAAAGAAGCTATTCAAGTTGTGAATGGATTAGTGTTAACCATAGTATAGGTTCTCACTTTGGGTGACCGAGGCAGGCAGATCACAGGAGTTCAAGACCAACCTGGCCAACATGGTGAAATCTTGTCTCTAATAAAAATACAAAAATTAGCCCTGTGTGGTGGCATGTGCCTGTAATCCCACCTACTCGGGAGGCTGAGGCACAAGAATCACTTGAACCCAGGAGGTGGAGGTTGCAGTGAACCAAGATCGCACCACTGCACTCCAGCCTGGACAACAGAGACTCTGTTCTCCTCAACCCAAAAGAATAGCATAGGTTCTATGCAGTTTTAATGCAGTTTGCCCGACTCTAAGAAATTAATGCTTGAAAACCTGAACTTACAAAACCGAACAAACGAGAGAGTTTATATAAATGATTCCCTTAAATACAAAGCACCATTTGAGCCCAGGAATCTCACTGTATCAAGCAACACCTTGTCTTTTAACTTCTTCAGGACGCTTCTACATAAGGTATGGAATCAGTCAGAAGCACAAACTACACACTGATGACCTGCCTTTCAGAGTCATTCTTTACATACATTTTGGTACTTTTTTTGGGGGGGGGGGGGGACGGAGTCTCAATCTGCCACCCATGCTGGAGTGCAGTGGCATGACCTTAGCTCACTGCAATCTCTGCCTCCCAGGTTAAAGTGATTTTCCTTTCTCAGCTTTCTGAGTAGCTGGGACTACAGGTGCCCACAACCATGCCTAGCTAATTTTTGTATTTTTAGTAGAGGTGGGGTTTCACCATGTTGGTCAGGCTGGTCTCAAACTCCTGACCTCAAGTGATCCGCCTGTCTCAGTCTCCCAAAGTGCTGGGATTACAGGGGTGAGCCACTGTGCCCGGCCCATTTTGATGCTTTAAATAATGCACCCACACCCAGGCCTTCGAATGTTTTCTGACCATTAACTTTTAGGATAAATGGGTAGGGCAGAGAAATAGAGTGTAAGAGCAGTTACTGGCTGAAAACCAGACAGAAGGCAAGGATGCGTCCACAAGATTACAAAGCAAGCAGCAGGATTCTGCCCACCAGGGTTGGGTTGTTAACGACAAGGACAGTGGTCTCCTCCCAATCACAGAGCTTTGCTCTGAGACTACACCCTACGTGAGAGAATCTCAGAACACACCTCTTTAGTGTGTGACTAAATCACGGTGTTCCTATCTCACCTGGAGTCCATGAAGGGAGCTCTTTAGACAGAATTTTTTTTAACCATACTTTAGGTTCTGGGGTGCATGTGCAGATCATGCAGGATTGTTACATAGGTATATACATGACGAGGTAGTTTGCTGCCTCCATCCCCCTGTTACCTACATCTGGCATTTCTCCCCACATTATCCCTCCGCAACCTCCCCTCACCCTCCGCTGTCCCTCCCCTAGCTCCCTCCGAAACAGACCCTGGTGTGTGATGCTCCCCTCCCTGTGCTCATGTGTTCTTATTGTTCAACACCTGCCTATGAACAAGAACACACAGTATTTAGTTTTCTATTCTTGTGTCAGTTTGCTGAGAATGATGGTTTACAAATTCATCCATGTCCCTATAAAGAACACGAACTCATTAGCCAGCTGGAAAAAGGCGCGGTGTTTCTAATGAATGGACCGTGGGCAAAAATAGTAGGGCAGCCTGGTGATCAGAATCCAGGGAGACCTGCTGGGGCTGCTGGGGAGGGGAGTGCTCCTGCCTGTGTGAAGCCGGGGCTTCAGGTTTTGCCCACAACTTACACAGATCTTCGGGAGGGCAATGTCTTGTCTCACTGTAACTAGCCCAGAAAAGTAGCTAAATATTATGACTCTGTCACTGCCAGAGTGAACACAGCTGTTGAGGGTGAGATCCGTTTAAACTACCCCGCTGATTGCTGTTCAACAGCCCACACTGGAAAGCTCACGTGAGGGCTCCTCCTCCATCCCTTGGGGTCTGTCCCTTGCCCGGACCTCTCCAGCCACCTGCCCCATTCCTCTTGCAGCCTGTTTTCCTGCTCACTCCTGATTCTCTGCTCCTCCATGGCTCTGGTGTGGATGAGGCTGGGGCTGATCGTTCAATTCACTCCTGTGTTCACCAGCATCTGACCGATGCATCCTCTCTGGGACCCAATTCCAAATTCCCAGGATTCGAAAGAGAGGGAATCTTGTTGGCCCCTGTTGGATTAGGTCTATAGGAGGAGAAATTATGGGCTCCCAAGGATGCCCACACCCTAATCCCTGGAAGCTGTGACCATAACCTTACATGGCAAAGAGACTTTGCAGGGGTGATTGCCTCAGGATCTTGATGGGGGCTGAATATGTGGGTGCACAGGATTGGCCAGGGAGGCCGAAGGCAATCTCAAGAATTCTTGTAAGAGGGAGGCAAGGCCAGGCACCGTGGCTCACACCTGTAATGCCAGCACTTTGGGAGGCCAAAGCAGGCAGATTTCCTGAGGTCAGGAGTTCGAGACCAGCCTGGCCAACATGGTAAAACCCCATCTGTACTAAAAATACAAAAATTAGCAGGGCATGGTCGTAGGCACTGGTAATCCCAGCTACTTGGGAGGCTCAGGCAGAAGAATCACTTGAACCGAGGAGGTGGAGGTTGCAGTGAGCCAAGGTCAAACCACCGCACTCCAGCCTGGGTGACAGAGCAAGACTCTGTTTAAAAAAAAAAAAAAAAGGTAGGCAAGAAGGTCAAAAGAGAAGGCATCAGTGTGATGACAGAAGCAGAAGTTGGAGTGATGTGCTTTGAACATGAAATAATACGGTCATGAGGGTTGATTCTGTCAACAGTACTGCGCCACGGGGTGCCCAGACTGAACATGGTTTCTGGGGTGCATGTGAGGGTGTTTCTGGATGAGATAAGCATTGGAATTGGTGGGCTCAGGAAAGCAGACGGTCCTCCCCAACGTGGGTGGTTCTCGTCCAATCGTTGAGGGCCTGAATAGAACAAAACGTGGAGGGAACAGGAATTCACCCCTTGTTTCTGCCTCATGGCCTGAACTGGGCCATCTCATCTTCTTCGGCCTTTGGACTGCGATTTACACCATCTGTTCCCCTGGTTCTCAGGCTTTGGACTCAGGGTGAATGATACCACCTACTTTCCTGAGTTTCCAACTTGCAGACGGCAGGCTGGAAGACTTCTTAACCTCCATAACAGCATGAGGCAATTCCTCATGATAAATCTCCATATATACATGTCTTATATCTGTCTATCCACCCATCTATAGCTAGCCATTCATTCATCCATCCATATACATCTATCCATCCATCCGTCTACCTGCTTGCCTATCTACCTATCTGCCTATCTATCCATCCATTCCTCCCTCCCTCCCTCCCTCTCTCCCTCGCTCCCTTCCATCTAGCTATCTCATTGGTTCTGTTTCTCTGGAGAACTCTGACTAATACAACAGTCATGAGCCCAGGAAAGTGCACCCTCTAGACAGTGGAAAAGACCAGGAGACAGACCATCCCCTTGACCCTCCAGAAGGAGGCAACCCAGCTGACTGATGCCTTATCTCCAGCAGAATGAAACAGATTCAAGACTTCTGACCTCCAGAACTGGAGGACAGGAAGTATGTGTTGTTTGAAGCCACTCAGTTTGTGGTGATTTGTTACAGCAGCAACAGAAAATGAACAGTGTCCACGTTGGCCCCGCTCTGCTGCGGCTTGGAGTGGGGTCAAGGTTGTGTGGTACAAATGGTCACCTTTCCCAGGTTATATGAGTGGAGTCCATAAGAAACGGTGTGTAGAAGGAAAACAGGTCCGGTGGCTGCTCACGGAGCCCCACAGCCACACTCTCTGGGCCCCGGGCCGCTTCCAATCGTACAGGGATGTCCGCAGCAGCGTTACTTGTAAAAGCCAAAACTGAAAACAACCCAAATGTCCATCAACAGAGGAATGGATAAATAGTGCTATATCCATACAACACACTGCTTCTCCATGATAAAACTGACTCAGAAATTTAAAAAGAAGAATGCTGCTGCATGCGACAATGTGGATTAACTCAAAATAATTGGCCGAGTGGAAGCAGACAGACAAAAAAGAACACGGAGGATGTTATTCTCTCTGGTTCCTGAATTGGTTTCCAGGCTTTCATGTCAGGAAGGAGGCGCTCTGAACAAGCTCTGTGTTGCTAGATGGGACCGCCCCCCTACCTCCAACAGTTACTGGGAAATTCTTCCACAATCAGCCTCTTGTGATTACTGTGTCAGGTCCCTAGATCAGATGGATGTCAGGAGTCAAAACAAAAAGAAGTTCTCGAACCAAAGAGCTGAGCAGGGACCGCCACCTCCCAGCCCCTCACACACAGCTTCCTTATGATAATCCTAGCCTGGGTTCCAGGAAATGCCCATGCTGTCCTCCCCACTTTAATAGAAATCATGGAAGCAATGTTGAATGACTTTAATATTATCCAAAATATATTCAGGAGGATAAAGGGATCTTTAAAGAATCATGTAATTGGCCAGGCACGGTGGCTCACATCTGTGATCCCAGCATTTTGGGAGGCCGAGGCAGGCAGATCACCTGGGGTCAGTAGTTCAAGATTAGCCTGGCCAACGTGGTGAAACCCTGTCTCTACCAAAAATAAAAAATTATTTGTATTTTTACTATCACTGGCTGGGTGTGGTGGTGCATGCCTGTAATTCCAGCTACTCGGGAGCCTGAGTCAGGAGAATCACTTGAACTCAAGAGGCAGAGGTTGCAGTGAGCCGAGATTGTGCCACTGCACACCAGCCTGGGCGACAGAGCGAGACTGTCTCAAAAAAAAAAAAAAAATCATGTAACATAAGCCAAAGGCCAGGAGGAATAATATATCCATCACCAGCTGTTGTGAGTCATCACTATCTTTGCTGCTATTTGCATGAATAATGAAGAGAGACTTGAACCACGTGTGAATATTAAAATACACTCATTTCATTCTGCTTCACTTGGAGATCTTACACGAGCATTAGTTATAAACAAAAATTGAAACTTGACCAAAAAAAAAAATGAAACAAAACAAAGCTACATCAGGCATAGCACCAGCTCACCTCATTATACCAGCCAACGATGAGCTCCAAGTTGCCCACAAACTTCCAGAAGGTTTCGTTCTCAGAGAACAGGCTCTCTGCACTGTCTGGAATCTCTTTTTGTTGCTGGAAATTCAAATACTTGACTTCTCTCAGAACTGCTACCAACTAAATGACAAATGAAGATCAAAGAACATGTGAGCAGGTCACGTCAATGGTGCGGTGTTCAGCAACAGAAATGAGCGTCTGCTCCTGGGATGTTTTGACAGACTGGGAGACCTCAAAGTTGGTGGGAGGCAGTGTATGCTGGCAGGACCAGGACATCACCCTGTTGGCTGATCCAGAGCTAAAAAGCACAGACATCACCCTCATGGGTGCCTGACCATCATTATCATATGGGTGGATGACATCATCCTAATTTTCTTACCTCTGTCCTCTCCTCCCCACTACCCCTAGATGGTTTGGAGTAAGACTTCGGGGCTTACCTTGTGTCCTCCCTAGGATCTGACCTTCCCTCTTCTCTCTCCTCCCACCCGGTTATGACTCAAGAGATGGACAACAGAGACATCCCTTCCAACAGTACTTCTACCCACAAAGCTATTCTCAAAGTTGAGACAACCTCCCAGTTGCGGAATCCACAGGTCACATCACGGGCCTCATCTCATGGGATCCCCCAGAAGTGGACACTCTTTCCTCCTGGGTACACAGTGTCCTCCTGGCTTCCAGGACACTAGACATGCCTGGTCACCATTATTAGTCTCTTTCGATCATCTTGAGATGTCCATGATGGGGAGCCACAGAGCTTGATCTTTCTCAATTGACTCTCAGTTGAATGAGGTGTGACGTCATCCAATGTCATGGCTGCCTTGACCAGCCAGCCCATCTGTCACCTCCACTGAATGAGGTGGGATGTCACCCAGTGTCATGCCTACAAGTACTATCTACGTGTGGATGGCTCCTACATTTATGTCTCCAAGCCCAACCTCTCTCGTGACTTCCAGACTTCCATATCCACCTGTTTACTCAGCTCCTCTGTCTGGATGTCCAGGTGACATCTCACACCCAACAAGGCCAAAGCAGAGTAGCCCATCTTCCCCCGTGGCCTGCCCCACCTGCCGTCTCCAGCTGCCCTCTTGGCTGATGGCAGTTCTCCCCTTCTTGTCACCGGATCCCAAAACCCTGGGACTGACTCCCCTCTTCCAATCATGTTCCATTTCCAACCCACCAGGAGTCTCCATGGCACTACAATCAAGTCCAGTCATTCATCACCATCTTCACTGCTGCCACCCTGGCTCCAGTCACCTCCTCCTAGCTGTCACCTCTTGCCTGGATTGTGGCAAGAGGCTCCTAACTGATTTTCCTGCTCTTTCCCCCAGCCCCAGCTCCCTTCAATCTACGCACCGCACAGCGTGGAGAGGGATTCCTTACAAACAGAAACCTAATCGAGGCACGCCTCTGCCTGAAACCCTGTGGTGGGTGCCATCTTGCTCAAACCAAACCCCAAGTCCCTCTGTAGTCCATGGGGCCCTTCCTCCTCACCCTCACCTCTTCTCCTACGACCTCCCCTCTGCCCACTCCCCTGCCCCACTGGCCTCCTTGCTGCTCATGGCCTTTGCTTTAGCCGTGGACTCTGCTCCAAGGCTGTCCCCTCCATCCCTGCTTGGTGGCACTCTGACCTCCCACAAGTCTCTGCTCACATCTAGGATTGTACCTGCCCCTTCCACCAGCTCTACTGATCTTCTTACCCCACCCCACCCCACCCCCACCCTTCCTTCTGCAGAACTCGCTCCACCTTCTACTGTATTACACACTTGGCTCCCTCATGAATGTTAACGGATCCTCCTCCCCACCCTCCTGCTGGGAGATCAGCTCCAGGAGGGCAGGGCAGACAGATCTCCGGCTCTCTGGCTCACGAATTTATCCCAAGCACAGACACACAGTAGGTACTAAGTATTCAGTGAATTAAAGAACGAATTTTAGTGAATGGGAAGATGTCCAAAGACCAACCCCATCTCTGGTTTCCCTGCCCTCCCGGGCGCAGGCTGGGCAGGTCTAGGGGTGGTGATTGCAGGAATTCTGTTCCATCCTCTGTTTGTCTGAACTTTCTGGGTTTTATCCACAGAAGCCACAGCCCACGAGTGTGGATTCTCCCCAGCGTGCTCACCTTGACCAACACATTCGTCTAGATTTGGCAAAGACTTTTTTTTTTCCAATTTCAAATTGATGTTTCCTCATGAATGCTTTCAAGAAGATACTCATTGAAGCTATTGTCAAAGATGCTCCTGCTTTCCCTCCTGTCTTAAATACACCCTGTACGTACTTAGAAAGTAAAGCTTTAGGGCCGGGCGCGGTGGCTCACAGTTGTAATGCCAGCACCTTGAGAGTCCAAGACGGGTGCATCACTTGAGATCAGGAGTTTGTGAACAGTCTGGCCAACATGGAGAAACCCAGTCTCTACTAAAAATACAAAAATTAGCTGGGCATAGTGGTGGGTGCCTGTAATTCCAGCAACTCGGGAGGCAGAGACAGAAGAATTGCTCGAACCCAGGAGGAGGAGGTTGCAATGAGCCAGACAGCACCACGGCACTCCAACTTGGGTGACAGAGCAAGACTCCATCTCAAAAAAAGAAAGAAAGAGAGAAAAGGAAGTAAGGCTTTTGGCTAACCATGATATAAACATCGACCTCCATAAATCTGTGCTGAGGGGGCCTTAGCAGCCCCTCCCCCAGCTCCCAGGGGGAGCCTTTGACACGGTTCCCACTCCCTGCACCCACCGCTTTGCTGAAGTTGACGTGGATGAGGTTGCTGGCAGCATCCCGCAGAATCAGCGGCTGCCCCAGGTTGAAGTGGCAGTCCTGGTCCACGCCTGCCACCCACTGCTGGTAGACCTTCTCGCGGTGGCGCCTCAGCAGCTCCATCATCTCATCATACTTCTTATAGATCAGCTTGGCCTCCACGCCAGACATGACCCTGGAATCGAACGGGAAGGCGGGGCCCCACTGGACATCGGCGGGGTCTCCCCCGAGCGTCTCACGGTTGCAGTGCCAAAGCACCCAGCCATTCATTTACTCAAGGCTCACAGATTGAATAACCAGACGAGCAGTGGCCAGAGCAAATGTTCAAACAGAACTCCGACCTGCTCGGCCACCGGCCCAGGAAGTCACACCAGAGGCCACACAGCGACCAGCTCCCCGCAGACAGCCCTGGATGAGTGTGGGCCGGGCCCGCACCAATGTTTGTTCTCCCTTCCAACCTGGGGCCAACCAGATGAAAGCAAATATGCTCCCCAAACGAATGCAAGAAGACTCCCACTCCTGGTCGGCTGCACCTGCCTCCCCATGCCGAGGCCTCCAGCCGGGGCTCCCCTGCAGCCATCCCTGGGTTCACCATGAAGCCTCCCCAGTCCCTGGCTATCCGGGAGCCTCGGCCAAGTACATGCGACAGTACCTCAGCCGACTGCATACACAGCCTCTGCCTGTTCCTGCCTGGGTGGTCTTCACATCTACCAGGCTGATAGGCAAGTGCCCGGGGGAATCAGCCAGGTTGCCCCTGAGCACTTCCACTGAGAAGGCGTTCAGGGGAGGAGGGCAGATTGGATGGGGTCTCTTCTGGGCTTTTGCTCCACTGAATGAGGTGGGATGTCACCCAACGTCACACCTACAAGTACCATCTATGTGTGGATGCTCCCACATTTACGTCCCCAACCCCAGCCTCTCTCATGACTTCCAGACTTCTGTATCCACCTGCCTACCCAGCGCCTCTGTCTGGATGTCCAGGTGACATCTCACACCCAATAAGGCCAAAGCAGAGTAGCCCATCCTCCCCTGTGGCCTTTTCTCCACAGGGGAAAAGGGAGGTAACAGTTTGGTGGACAGGAGAGGTGGTCCAGCCCAGGGCTGGGACAGTGTCTCTCCCTCTCCCATGCCACGGAGGCAGGGTGCCCGGTCCCGCCTGCCCCTGGCCAGGGCTGGGACTCACGGGTGCTCGATGTACTTCAAGTGTTTCATGGACACCTCCAGCCTCTCCTGCAGCTCCAGGCTCCACTTGAGCTGCCCAGCCACAGGAGGCATGTTCTTGTGGATGGGGGGGATGTTCCCCTCCTTGGAGGCCGCCATCTGGGCATCATACAAGACCTTGGCATCGTCCAGCTCAGCGTCAAACAGCTCCAGCATGACCGAATACCTGGGCACCACCTCGGCAAGAATCAGGGGCCGCTCCAGGAGGCCTCCACACATGTACAAGAGCTGGGGAGAAAGGAGAAGGGGGCCTCTTCACCAGAGTCCCCTCCCCTTCCCCAGCCTGTGGCCGTGGACGAAACAGGCTCCTTCAGGAGCAAAGGAACGTGCGCCTTGCCAAAACAAAACCCTCGGAACCTTGCTGTGGGTGTCAGCGGGCTGAGTGGATGCCTCTGTGCTTTTCCCGCTGACTTACTCCGAATCCCCAAATACTTGGCTTGTAATCCCACAGTTCAAACAGGTCCAAGGGCTACAAGAGTTTTTTCTAAGCCCAGGAGAAATCAGAATTCTGGTAAGGAAGATTTACACAATTGAAAAATCGGCTGGGCACCCCACACTTATAATCCCAACACTTTGGGAGGCCGAGGTAGGAGGATCACTTGAGCCCAGGAGTTCAAGACCAGCCTGGCAACATAGCAAAATCCTGTTTTTGGGCTGAGGTGGGTGGATTACTTGAGCCACAGAGGCCAAGGCTGCAGTGAGCCGAGATTGCATCACTGCACTCCAGCCTGGGCAACAGAGACTCTGTCTCCAGAAAAAAAACAAACAAAAGAACCCCAAAACAACTACAGTTAATTTTTTTTTTGAGACGGAGTCTCACTCTGTCGCCCAGGCTGGAGTGCAGTGGTGCAATCTCAGCTCACTGCACCCTCCGCCTCCTGGGTTTAAGTGATTCTCCTGCTTCAGCCTCCCAAGTAGCTGGGACTACAGGCGCCCGTCACCATGCCCAGCTAATTTTTTGTATTTTTAGTAGAGATGGGGTTTTACCATGTGGAAAGGCTGGTCTCAATCTCTTGACTTCATGATCCACCCACCTCAGCCTCCTAAAGTGCTGGGATGACAGGCATGAGCCACTGTGCCTGGCTAATTGTGGCTATTTTTAAATTAATTGCATTTTTCAAAATTGTTCAAATCTTCCTTACCCAAATTCTGATTTCTCCTGGGCTTAGGAAAAAATTCTTGTCACTCTTGGACCTATTTGTACTGTGGGTTGTGCAAATGGAACAGCTGTGGACTCTCAGGCAGACACAGAAACACTGGTGTCCTGCCAGCTATCCACTTCCTCGACGGTCGCCTGCTGACGTATGCGGTCAACAGCTTCATTTCTTCAAGGAACTGACATGGGACAGTTGGAAGAAAAAAAAAAAGTTCCTCTAAATGGTTTATGATCGTCCTGTCCTGGCATTTTTTTTTCCTCTCTCTTCCCATTTCTCTCTCCTGCCTTTCATGTTTATGTAGTTTTTGGCTTAATGACTTCTGGAAAGGAAGCGAATTCTATTTTCTGCCAAGGGGAAGTCATGTGAAAAAATCGCTCTAGAACGTTTCTGGCTGTGTGTGAGTTGCCGACAGTGAGAGCTAACTGGGGAACGGGCAGGGGATAGAAGGGACAGGAGGGAGAGTACCCAGGGGCCGACCTAATTTAGAGCACAGGGCTGGCAGACCAGAGACATGTTCTCAGGTCAAAGAGAAACACAGAGGACGGAGATGGAAATGGGTCAGCAGGATTTTCTCCCCTTCCCACTTCTTTGTTTTGAATTGAGCATAAACATCCAGTTAACATTTTTAAGAGATTCATTCTTTTAGAGCACAAAAGCCTCTCTTACCCTAACAGGTGTGAGAATAAAGCCTGGGGCAAGATCACTGCATTTGTTCCTCCCTGGCTGATTCTGCAGAGGTGGGGATTGTGTTTCTTGCAGGACCTCCTGCTCCTCACAGGGTAGGGGCCTAGGACCCCCGAGGGCTCATAATGTGGGACTCCTCAATCCAGCTCCCTCCCCACTGCTGGATCCCCCAGTCAAGTCTGGTGGAGGTTCAGCCCAGACCCATGCGCTGGTTCTTATCTGCTCTTCTGGTCATTCTAAACTAGATGTAGGGTTTGAAATCTCCACGTGGCTTTGGGGCCAGCGAGACTCGGGGGACTCATCCGGCCCTGGCCGGGGGACCAGTTACTTCATTTTTCTGATTTTCCTCCTCCGCACAGCAGCAGGAAGTCACAGCACCTCCCCATGGAGCTGGTGTTAGGGGAGCAGGAGCCGCAGAAGCCAGCTGCCTACCTGCCCGGTTCATGTACCAGTGCCCCATCTTTAATTCTGGGGTCCCACAAGAGGTTTCCAAATGAAAGGACTGGCTCCCCTGGGACCCTTCTGCACTGGGGCAGCCTAACGCTTTTGTGTTATCCTTCAGAGGCTCCACGTGGAAGGCTCACCCTGGACCTAAACCACCTCCCGACGACATCCACAGTCACCAGCCTCCCCTGCGAGAGCCAGTTCTGCACTGCAGGAAACATTCAAAAGAGCCTCCTGCCCTGTGAGTTTCCTTAGAACTAAGGAAACTCAAATCCAGCGCCTGCCCTCAGGGAGTTTACATTCTAGTTGGGAAGACAATGAACACACAGAAATCAGCACACAGTTGAATTCAAGGGAGGTGCTGAGAAGGCGGGCTGCTTAAGGGACGGGCCTGGGGCATTGGAGTAGAAGGAAGAAAGTGAGGACCCTGCAACCAGGGATGCAGCTACCTGGGGAAGAACCTCCCAGGACGGGAACATTGGACAGAGATTCTTTGCTCGACCAAAGATTCACATCAGGTTCTCCATCCTCCACTGTCCCACAGGGGATGTCTGATTGCCCTAACTTGCCTCCAGCAAGAATCCTGAAGTGGGTTTAGCCAGAAACCCCCAACCCCTGATGTCACCTCTAAGTAATTTTCCGTCTACTGACCCCCGCTCAGCTACTCCACTAGAAATTCCTACTTGCCCGCACTCTCTTTCTCTCCCTATGCCTGCCTCTACTGCGATGGTATAAATCATGAGTAAGGTATGAATCTAGTCAGCCTCATCTTGCTTTAACAGTTATAATTGAATAATTGTTTCAACAACAGCAAGGAGGTGCTGTATTCATTTGCATTCACTGATGTTCTGCCTGGAACACTAACTCCATCCAAGACGTACTTGGTCCTTACATTTGCAGAGCTTCAAATTCCCGTGTGTTTGCATTTTTGCAAGAACGTTCAAAAGGCGAAGAGAACCTCCTGACACTTGTGGGGGAGAATCTTTGTCCTCAGGAGTCTCAACCCTGACATCCTCCTGAAAGATGACCACACCCCCAGGCAGCCCACGCCAACCCGACTGCCTTCACAGTCACAGGAGCTGGTCTGGCCAGGCGGTTCAGATCAGGGCCCTGGAAATAGTCAAGCCCAGAACTCCGGGCTGTCCACACAGGCTCAGTCTAATCACACCAGCCCTTAAAAGTGGAAGAGGGAGGCAGAAGAGTCGGTCAGAAAGGTGTATCAATGAGGGTAGAGGCAGGAGAGATTCCAGGACTGGAGGGACTCAACTGGCCCTTAGAAAGACTTCAAAGATGGACGAAGGGGCCCATGGGTTAAGGATCTGGGGCAGCCTCTAGAAGCTGATAATGGTCCTTAGGTGCGAGCCAGTGAGGATACAGGGAACACATATCCCAGTCCCACAACAGCAAGGAACTTAATTCTGCCAATCCCCCAAAAGGACAAGAAAATGGAATCTAGGCCAGGCGTGATGGCTCATGCCTATAATCCCAGCACTCTGGGAGGCCAAGGTAGGGGGATCCCTTGAGCCCAGGAGTTCGAGACCAGCCTGGGCAACATAGCAAGACCTCATCTCTATGAAAAATAAAAAATTAGGCATGTGTGGTGGCACCTGCGTGTGGTCCCAGAAACTAGGGAGGCCAAGGTGGGAGGATCACTTGAGCCTGGGAGGTTGAGGCTGCAGTGAGCTGTAATCGTTTCACTGCACTCCAGCCTGGGTGACAGAGCAAGATACTGTCTCAAATAAATAAATAGAGAGAGAGACAGACAGACAGACACACACACACACACACACACAGAGAGAGAGAGAGAGAGAGAGAGACAGACAGACAGACACAGAGAGAGAGAGAGAGAGAGGAAAATGGATTCTATCCTGGAGTCATCCAGAAAGGAGCCCAGGCGACTGACACCTGGTGCTGGCTGGGCAAGATCTACAGCTGAGCTTCTGATCTACAGAACTGTAAGGTAACACAATTTCATGGTTTAAGCCACAGGTCTGTGATTTTTTGTTTTTTATTTTGAGACAGAGTCTCGCTCTGTTGCCCAGACTGGAGAGCAGTGACATGATCTCAGCTCACTGCGACCTTTGCTTCCGGGGTTCAAGCAGTTCTCCTACCTTAGCCTCCCAAGTAGCTGAAATTACAGGTGAATACCACCACGCCCATAACTTTTTTGTTATTTGTAGTAGAGACGGGGTTTCATCATGTTGGCCAGGCTGGTCTCGAACTCCTGACCTCAAGAGATTCGCCCGCTGCATCTTCCCAAAGTGCTGGGATTACAGACGTGAGCCACCTCGCTGGCCTCAGTCTGTGGTTTGTTATGGCAACAATATAAAACAAATGCAGAGGCTGATGCCAGTTAAGCATTTCATTCCGGACCGACTTTCTGTTCTCATTCATATGTACTCCCCACCTCTGACTGCAATCCCAAGACGTGGGAATTCCAGCTTCAAAACTGGACAGTCCTGGGGAAAGCGGGCTGAGAGGTCTGTCTGCAGGGAGAGGCGTGCTCCATGTTTGAGCATTCCAAGCTGCTCCATGAAACGTTCTCTTGGCAAATTAGTGCGCTGGCGTTTGGCACTGCACAGCGGCCACCAAAGGAGCTTGGTGATGCGGTGATGACAATGTCTAGCTTCCCACCACCCTCACCAACTTGACTGGGGACAATGGCCCCTGCTGTTTCACAGCCTGCATTTTTCTGAGTACTTGTGAAGTCACACCTGGAACATAGATACATATTGCCCATTTGTATTTCTCCTGAATTGATGTTTTCTGGGGGTTTGTTGGATTTTTGTTTTTTGAGACAGAGTCGTGCTCGGCTGCCCAGGCTGGAGTGCAATGGCGCAATTTTGGTTCACCATAACCTCCGCCTCCAGAGTTCAAGCGATTCTTGTGCCTCAGCCTCCTGAGTAGCTGGGACTACAGGCGCCTACCACCACACCTGGTTAATTTTTTATGTTTTTAGTAGAGATAGCGTTTCACCTGTTGGCCAGGTTGGTCTCAAACTCCTGACCTCAGATGATCTGCCCTCCTCAGCCTCCCAAAGTACTGGGATTACAGGCATGAGCCATCACACCTGGCCTGTTTTCTGGGGGTTTTAGCTCTTTTCTATGATCTATTTGTTAAAATGCTTTTTTTCATAGGATTTCTTTTTTCTAATGATAACGTGCTATACACTTAAGGCACACAACTTGGAAGTCTCAGGAGAGTACAAGTAGTGGCCTTAGCCCCGTGACCCAGAGACAACTCCCGAGAACAGCAGCATTTCCTTCCTTCCTCTCGGAGTTGAAGGCTATGTGTTTTGTTCTCTCCAGTTCGTGTGTTGAAATCCTCACCCCCAAGGTGATGACGTTAGAAAGTAGGGTCTGGTCGGACGCAGTGGCTCACGCCTATAATCTCAGCACTTTGAGAGGCCGAAGTGGCAGATCATGAGGTCAGGAGTTTGAGAGCAGCCTGACCAACATAGTGAAACCCCATCTCTACTAAAAACACAAAAGTGAGCTAGCTGTGGTGGTGCACGCCTGTAATCCCAGCTACTCGGGAGGCTGAGGCAGGAGAATCACTTGAACCTGAGAGGTAGAGATGGCAGTGAGCCGAAATCACACCACTGCACTGCAGCTTGGGTGACAGAGCAAGACTTTGTCTAAAAAAAAAAAAAAAAGAAAGAAAGTGGGGCCTTTGGGAGGTGATTTGGTCATGAGGGTAGGGCCTTATGAAGGGATGAGTGCCCTGTAATCCTAGGCTGAGGTGGGTGGATTACTCATGTCCAAGAGGTTGACCAGCCCTGGCAACATAGCGAGATGCCGTCTCTACCAAAATAAAATATAAAAGGCCATGCACAGTGGCCCACATCTGTAATCCAAGCACTTTGGGAGGCCAAGGCAGGGAGCCTTGGTCTGTAATCCCAGCACTTTGAGAGGCCAAGACAAAAACCTTCTCTACAAAAATTTAAACTAGGCCAGGCATGGTGGCTGATGCCTATAATCCCAGCACCTTAGAAGGCCAAGGCAGGCAGATCACTTAAGGTCAGGAGTTTGAGACCAGCCCAACATAGTGAAACCCCGTCTCCAGTAAAAATACAAAAATTAGCTGGGTGTGATGGTGGGTGCCTGTAATTCTAGCTACTAGGGAGGCTGAGGCAAGAGAATCGCTTGAATCTAGGAGGCAGAGGTTGCAGTGAGCTGAGATTGTACCACTGAACTCCAGCCTGGGCTACAGAGCAAGACTCCATCTCAAAAACAAACAAACAAACATAAAACTAAAACTAAACAGAGACCCCAGAGAGCTCTCTTGCCCCTTCAGCCATGTAAGGACCAAATGAAAAGATGATCATCTAGGGACAGAAGTAGACCCTCCCCAGACCCCCGAGTCTGCTGGACTTCCTACCCTCCAGAACCGAGAAATGAAATATTTGTTGTTTAAGCCACCGGTCTACAGCAATTTGCCATCATGGCCTAAACGGATGAAGGCACTGTATAAATTCACCTCAGTGGACCAAAATCCGTGTGAATTTTATTTTTACAACAACTTTTCCTCTGTAACTTCGACTCCTTTCAAACAGAGGGAAAACTGAATCAAGAATAAACGGCCCCCTTTTTCTTAGTGGGCACAAGAAGTATCAGTAAAAGAATGCCACCTCACGCTCACTTGCTCCTCTTCCTCTAAGACGTGGCAATAAGAATCATCAGGAGCAAGGACCCTCCCTCCCTGGGCATCAGCTCTACGTGGAGAGGATGAGGTGGTCTTCATCGTTCTCAGCATGAATCCAGCGCCACAGTGCCAGCCTCCAGGTCATCCGAGTCCCCACTGCACACTTACCTTTGCAGAGGACTCGATAGAGCTGCAGTCATCAAACACTTGGCAAAAGATCGTGGCCAGTCTCCTATCCAGGTCTTGGATTTTGATTTCAAAATCCGCATAATCATGGTCAAAACTCTAAAAGCAAATGGAAACATCAGCCTTGTAATCAGCGTGCAGAGCAAGCCATAGGCACCCTCTGCAGCCCCCGTCCCTGCCAAGACGACTCGGGACTAAGCTGCAGCTGAATATACGTGCTCACTGTCACAGGGACCGCTCTGCATGGTTTTCCAAGTGTTGGGATCACCTGGCACCCTCCCCACTCCTCGGGCACGTCCACCACTCCCCTAAGCTGGCACTGAGGTAGGTGCTGTTCTCCCAGAGCCCAGTTCATCCATCCCTGCCTGAGACCTACTGAGTCTCCAGGGTCCAAGGGATCATATTTGCAGTCGGCAAAAACCTTCACCAGCTCAAAGACCTCGTCGTAGATCTGGGTCACCAGGTTCCCAAGGAGGCTCCCACGCACGCCCCCAAGCTCGATTTTCTTCAGCTTCAGAAACTCAATCGCTGTTTTATAGAGTTCCTAGTGGAGGAGAGAAACACATACGTAGTCAACTCATCCTCACAAGCAAACTCATGGGTCCAGTTACACAACCAGCTCGGACCCCAGCCAGGAGGAACTGGGGAGCAAAATGTCCCCAGAAGACACCATCGTGGGGGTGGGAGGACAGGCTCTGTGTCTGTGTTGTTCTTTAAGGGTCCTGTGAATTATCTACGAGGTGTGGAGGAGGAGGAGCTGGAGAGGATGAAGTCTGGGATCCTGTCCTGACCCTAGACTGGCCGAAACACATCTCTAAGTCAGTCACACTTTGCTGGGACCTCCGTTTTCTCCGCTGTGGGAAGCAGGTGGATGGTGCTGCAAGATTTCGGACGCTCTTGCGAAGTGTTCAATTTCTCGCTCCCTGGAAGACCGTCCCACGCAGAGAGCCACGTCCTGAAGGTGGTCAAGAGCAAAGCAGGATGCCGGGATGGACATGCATAGAGAAATTCCACTTCCTCGCAGGTGTAGCTCATGCCCCCTCTCCCCAAAGCGCTCCCCAACTATTTTGGCCCATCGCAATGCATTCCTTCCCAGAGGCCCCATCTCCCATCTACACTGCTTGTGTTTGCTTTAGTCACGTTCAGGCCCGTCCCATTCGCTGGTTCTCTGTGTGCAGTTCTTGTTTCCCAAACGACGTCTCCATGGCTCCCTGGATGCTCTTCCGCGCCCCTGCACACACCAGGCACCATGCAGGGAGAGTTCAGACTGGAGCTCCTCCTGCGGACTTACCATCATGCCCTTGAACTGGTGCTGAGGTTGATGCCGTTCTTCCAGGTCCAGGAAGCATCTGGCCACACGCCAACGCCACCCGAGGAGAGGCACGGGCACCAAGGGCCGGGAGCTCTTGGCTCCTCCACCCAACGCGGAGGACAGACGGGGCTGGCATGGCCTGTTGTCGGGGAGTGGATGGCAAAGCCATTTCCTCCACCTCCAAAGTCTCCTCCTGCCCAGAATCTTCCTTCTGATTTAGAATGGGTCATGTGGGAACTACAGCTCCTTGGCCAGAAATGTGACTGTGACCCTCCACATTCTTGGTCTGGGAGATTTCAGGCACGAGCCGGCACTCTGTGACGGCAGTTTTGGAGTTCTGAGCAGGCTTCCCCTCCCCTGCCTCCCAGGAGGTGTAGATGAGAACGGGACAGGCCTCCCTTCAGCCTCGGACAATGGTGTCCACCCTAAAGTCAGTGCTCAGTGGCTCCAGGATGATTTTCCCCATTTTTAATGATGTGAGTTATGGTTATATGTACACAAAGTTTTTAAAAAGTTACCCCACGCAGAAGATACAGAAGGCAAAATGTGCTTGCCCTCCCACATCTCCAGAGCCCCAGAGAAAACTGCCTTAAAGCTTTTTTTTTGAAACAGGGTCTCACTTTGTCGCCCAGGCTAGAGTGCAGTGATACAGGCATGGTTCACTGCAGCCTCAAACTTCTGAGCTCAAGTGATCCTCCCTCCTCAGCCTCCCAGAGTTCTGGGATTACAGGTGTGAGCCACTGTGCTGGGCCATGCACCATTTTTAGGTTTTTATCTGCTGTGTGTTACTCCGTGTATCCACATGGTGCTTGCACTGGGGCCTCCATAAGTCTCCATCTGTAATAATCTAGTCCCATGGCCAGGTGTGGTGGCTCACACTGATAATCCCAGCACTTTGGGAGGCCGAGGTGGGCAGACACAAGGTCAGGAGTTCAAGACCAGCCAGGCCAACATGGTGAAACCCCGTTTCTACTGAAAAATACATAGATTAGCCAGGCGTGGTGGTGGGTGCCTGTAATCCCAGCTACTCGGGAGGCTGAGGCAGGAGAATCACGTGAACCTGGGAGGTGAAGGTTGCAGTGAGCTGAGACCGTGCCATTGCACTGCAGCTTGGGCAACAGAGTGAGACACTGTCTCAAAAAAAAAGAAAAAAAAAATCTAGTCCCACTAAGTGACTGCTGTTGGCTCCCAGGCATCCTGGATGTGGTGGTTTAACTTATGAGTAAACTGCTCATGACAGAAGGCACAACCTAAAGGAGAAGCATCCAAAATGGGTAATTTATTCTTGGCTAACAGCTCCGGGCACGGAGGAGGCTGCCGCAAAGCCTTGACTTCCCCATAACAGATGTTTGGGCCTGACTTTTCTTTCCTGCCTGGGCTAGTACTGTCGGGGGTAGGGATGGGCGCTGTAGCTGCCCTGGGGGAGGAGCAGTCTGGGAAGTGGAGGTCAGATGCACCAAATTCTGTCTTTACCTCAATGGTCTGGACACGGTGGAAGAAGGAATTCATCCTGGAAAATGCAAGAGAAGAAGGGAATTCCCAAGGCACGGGCTCTTTGTCCTTAGAGGAGAGAAAGAGACGAGGCCGAGTTTGTTTTAGACGTCCCCACCTTCTGGAAGGTCGGGGCCGATACAAACTCGCTCCGGTCTCCGCCTTGGCCCTCGCCAGCAAGGAAGGGGTACCTTAAAGAAAAGCTTCATGTTCACGCAGCAGAAGTCGTACGTCTGGTAGAGCTCCTTCAGCATGCTCACGGACAGGGAGATGCCGCTCAGGACCTCCTCGATTTCGCCTTGCAGGCCTTTCAGCACCTCCTCCGGGTTCAGGAAGGTTCGAGTCTGGGCAAAAGAGCAGACAGACATCCAAAGCTCTGACAAGCCATTTGGGGTGACATCCAGGCACGCCGCCCGCAGGACCTGTGATCTGTTCTGACACATGGATGTCCCTTGGGTACAACCCCTCTTATCTGCCCACTGCTGGGCCATTTTTGGGGGGACCAGGCTGCTTCCCCTCATCGGCCCCTCATCCTGTGCTATGGCTGCAGCATAAATGGACGGGGTCACAGATGGTGAGAAGCCCTCCAGGGACAGGGGACCCCAGTGCCATCCTGGTTCTGCAGACGAGGCCACACACACGGTTTTAATAGACAGAGGTGGCCCAGGGTTGCAGCCTTTGGCTCAAACGCTGTGCTGGCTAAGGGTGCTTATGAACAGGAAGGAGGAAAGGAAGTCTCTGCTGAGGGACACGGAGGTGGTTTGATGTAGGATTAGAGAAATTCACAAGGCGCTGGATGGCTCTCAGGGTGCTGGGCTCTCCGGGGAGATCTGCTCCCTCCCCGTCTTCCCCTTCTTCTCCCTGCGTTCCCTCCTAGAAGAACTCTAGGAGGGCTCCATCTCAGCTCAGGGCCTGAAAAAGCTAGTGCTGACATCTTGGCTGCTTTCAAACTGCTGGATAACACGGGCAGCAGGAAAACAGAGTGAACCAGAGAGTGGCCCCAGCCAGGAGGGGAAGGAGCGGAGTTGGGGCCCGGGGACCTGGGCCAGCGGCGGGTTACCATCTCAATGATTTGGTTGCAGAACTCCTGCAGGATGACGATGATCCTGACGGGCGTGTTGTAGTGCTCCGAGGTGGCCCAGATGAGGCAGATAGTGTCCAGAACCTTGGCGATGAAGGTGGGGAGCTGGGGAGAGAGGGTCCCAGGTATGCTGGAGGGGACCAGCCTCTGCACCTTATCCCAGCGCCCCAGCCCTCCCCTTCCTATGGCTCTCACCAGGCATCCAGGAGAGGGTCCCCAAGGAGGACAGGAGAGGCGACTCTCTAGGCCCACACATCTGATGACAGCCAAGCCCGCAGCCCCACATGCCTCCCAGAAACAAGACCCTCCCCTCCCTCCGCAGAGCAGGCTCTCCCTTGCTAGCCCACCATCATGAAGTCGGCTTGTTCCATCTCCTCCAGCAGGATCCGTAGAGGCTTCAAATAGAGCACAATGTCGCTGGCTTCCTTCAGCCCTGCACAGAACAAGAAGGAGCATCCCCTGGTAAGAGCAGAAGTTGCTCACAGACAACGCGGGGGTGGCCCCGTGTGCCAAGACCTGCTCCTTTAGGAAACAGGGCCTTTGTCAAATGGAGGGGCTGAGAAAGCTGCTTGCAGAGGGAGTCCGGCATCCTAGGGTTGGGGACGGGCCTGGCCCAGCCCTCCCGGGAGGCGCGGACAGCTCTGTGGGGTACTCGCGGTGGGGCCACGGGCTCACCTTCAGTGACACTGGTGTACACGTTCTGCAGGGCTGGCCAGTAGCAGCTCTTGGCTTTCTCTAGGATCTCAACAATCTTGTTCACTTTGGGTCTGTTTAGCTGAGGAGGAGAGAGGATCCACCTTTCATTGACCTGGAAGACCCTAAGGCGAGGCCCACCTGACCTTGTGGCTGGCTGGGGCTGCAGAATTCCCGTAGGTCGTCAGAGCCCTCAGGGCTCCTGCGGGGTTGGTGCTGGGAGGCTGAGCACTCAGTCAGGTTGCCCAGCTGGGACAAGGCTGCAGCCCCACAGGGGCGAGGAGGCCGTACCTGCTCATGGATGCATTTGAGGTTCATCAGCCGAGTGTCCCAGAACTCAAACTCCACCCGGGGCAGGGGGTGCAGCCCGTCCAGCAGCGCCTGGGCTGAGTCTTTGCTCAGCACATCCCGGATCTGGTGGGACCAGTCAATGATGATGGTTTCGATGGCGTGCAGGAGCGAGTTGTCCAGCGAAGAGGAGATCCTGCCCAGCAGAAGGTTGGGGCAGTGCTCTCATGGCTACACACACGTGGGTCCCACTGAGCTCTCCCCTGAAGCCTTCTCCCCACCAATCCCAAACCAGCAGTGCAGCACCGTCTGGTCTCATGACGCTGGTGCCTCCAGCCACCTCGGGGAACAAAAGAAGTTCCCAAGACCCCAGCAAGGAAGAGACCCCAGGGAAATAAGGGGTGTGGTCAGCGATGCCAGCGCCTGGAGGCGCTTACCTCCAAGGAAGAGGGAGAGAACCAAGCAAATCCTATTTAAACCCTAGTCAACATGGCTCCTCTGGTGCCACCACCGGGCACAGTGCCTGGAGCCTCGTGAATGATCAGTGAGGACTTGCCCATGTGAGACAAGTACGGGACGAATTGTCACGAGGGTTTCATGTATCAGGGCAGTTGCAAATTGTGGCAAGGCAGGTGCCAGAGGCCACCTTATAGTCCCTTGGGCTTCCCAGGGCCTCTGGGGCACCACAGCCTCTACAGGGACTTGCCTGCACGTACCTGCCGAGAGCCCTGCCCACTGCCCCATCCCACATTGTAAAGCTGAGCCTCCTGTTTTTTGGCCGTGCTGACAGGTGGGACCCCTTCTGCATGCCGGGTGGTGACTGGACTGGCACACGTGTGTGATCCGGGTGGGGTGGGGAGGCAGGTGCCAGAGCCGGAGTCCTGGGGGCTGCAGAGCCTGCCCCCTCCCTGTGCTGGTTTCATCTCCCTCAGACTCAGCACCCCCTAACACACCACCTTGCCCTGTGTCTCCCTGGCTTTAACATATGAAGCCACTCTGCCCGGAAAAAATGGGTCACGGCGGGGTCAAGCAGACGCCACTTCCCCACTTAGCAGTGGCTAGAAGCAACCAGGCCCGCGCACCTCTCCATGGACTCCAGCATGCCGTCCAGGCTGCCCAGGTGCTCCGGAATGGGCAGCAGGGTTTTCCCTTTGATTTTGCCACTCATCACATACATTTCATTCTTCAGCCTGTGGACCTGCTTCACGATGTCCTCCGAGACCACCTGGGGCCATCCGTCCATGTTCTCGCTTTGGTTTAACAGAGAATAGAGAACCTAAAAGGAAACACTTCTGTGGTTCTGTCTCCTGTGCCTTCACCAGCTCAGCAATCGCGCAGAGCTGGGTCCCCCAGAGGGTGATTCCAGAGAGCTTGTGTCTAGAGCCCTGGGAAAACCAGTCCTTCTTCCAGAAGGAGGTGGGACCGGTCGGGGATGTTATACCAGCTGCCCTGTCCTGGGGGTGCCAAAGCCATCCCCAAGCTCTGGCACCCATAGCACACACACCTTGCTAAAAGCCCAGGAGGGCTGTGAAGGGTCAAATTGTGTCCCATAAATCCATCTGCTGAAGCCCTAACCCCCAGCACTTCAGAATGTGACTATTTGGAGATAAGGTCTTTAAAGAGGTAAGGGCTGGGTGCGGTGGCTCACACCTGTAATCCCAGCACTTTGGGAGGCTGAGGCAGGTAGATCTCCTGAGGTCAAGAGTTCGAGACCAGCCTGACCAACACAGTGAAACCTTGTCTCTACTACAAATACAAAAATTAGCTGGGCGTGGTGGCGTGCACCTGTAATCCCAGCTACTTGGGAGGCTGAGGCAGGAGAATCATTGAACCGGGACCTGAGAGGTAGAAGTTACAGTGAGCTGAGATCGCGCCACTGCACTCCAGCCTAGGCAACAGAGTGAGACTCTGTCTCAAAAAAAAAAAGTCTCAAAATTGGGGAAACCTATCTGCTGGTACTCAGTCCATGCCATTCCAGGCCATGGGCAGCAACTATACCCAGCACAGCACAGCAGTCCCAACGCTGTCCAGAGAGCACAAGGGGATGCACGGGCTTCTCACACTTTAAGGCACGGGCACCACCTGGAGGTCTTGTTAGAAAGGTCTGTGGCCAGGTGCGGCAGCTCACACCTGTAATCCCAGGAGTTTGGGAGGCTGAGGCGGGAGGATCGCTTGAGCCAGGGAGTCTGAGACCAGCCTGAGCAACAGGCTATTTTTGATGATACAACATCTCTACCAAAAAACACGAAAATTAGCCAGGTGTGGTGGTGCATGTCTGGGGTCCCAGCTACTTATGAGGCTGAGGCTGGAGGATTGGTTGAGCTTAGGAGGTTGAGGTGCAGTGAGCTGAGCTGCCACCACTGCCCTCCAGCCTGGGCAGCAGACCAAGACCCTGTCTCAAAATTAAAAAAACCAAAAGCAAGCAAGTCTGGGTCAGCAGGTCAGAGTGGGCGGGGCCCAAGCGCCTGCATTTCCATCCCCTCCCCAGCCCTGTGGCAGCTGCTGGCCCAGGGACCACAGGCGGAGCAGGAGGACTCAAGGCCACTCCTGGGAAGTCGGCCGTGCTCCAGACCCCCGACACCAGCCTGGACGCACTCACCTCCTCCACCACCGCGATCAGCTGGTCCACGGGCGCGGGGCTGATGTCGCCGTAAAGGAGCTGGGCCTTGTAGTTGTCCTTGGAGATGTTCTCGGGCTTTCTCTTGATAAAGTAAACCCCTTTGGACTTGAGGGACTCGGGGAAGCCCAGGCAGGGGATGACCATGCCGGCCACGTTGAGTGTCAGCACCAGCACCAGGACGTCGGGCTTTTCAAAGAACTCTGTGAACAGGGCCATGTTCTCCTCAGCGCCGATCAGCTTGCTCCACTTGTCCGGCTTGAACTTTAGGACGATGGAGGCAACTTCCTCCAGATACTCTAGTCTGACATCTGAGGCCATCGTCATCTTGGCCTTTTCTTACACCGCGGTATCTGTTAAGTGTGCAAGACACAGGTGCACACTGTCTCCTGGGCTCCCCAATTTCCCACCCACCCCTGGGACCACAGGAAATCTCTGTTCTACCAGAGCAAGAACCAAAGAGTTGGTCATGAGTGTGCAGGTTTTAGCTGTGACCGGGTTGGGGTTGGGAGGGACGAGGGGGTGGTGCTCTAGCCGGCACCTGCACCTGCCCCAGCCTCACCCTGGGGGTTCCCCGGGGAGTAAGGCTGCACAACAGTGGTGTGTGCTTGTGCTCCTGTGACCATCAGGTTCACAGGATGGGAAAGACAGAGATGAACACTAGAGAAAAGAGAGGAAAGGAAATGACCGCTGCCAGACAGGGTGACGGGGATCAGGGAGGAAAAGGCAAAACAAGGCAGGGCGCCGTGGCTCACACCTGTAATCTCAGCACTTTGGGAGGCCGAGGCAGGCAGATCACAAGGTCAGCAGTTCGAGATCAGCCTGGCCAATATGATGAAACCCCGTCTCTACTAAAAATACAAAAATTAGACAGGTGTGGTGGCTGGCACCTGTAATCCCAGCTACCTAGGAGGCTGAGGCGGGAGAATCCCAGGAAGAACCTGGGATTCGAAAGTTGCAGTGAGCCGAGATCACACCACTGCACTCCAGCCCGAGCGTCAGAGTGAGACTCGATCTCAAAAAAAAAAAAAAAAACAACAAGAGGCTGGAGGGACAGGTTCAAAGGTCCCAGGAAAGCAGCAAAAGACATCGCAACCCCTGAGTGTGTGTGAAACGCAAGGAGAAGGAAGCAGACCCCATGTGCAGGCAGTGGGGCTCAGCGCCCCGTCTCAGCCTAGCCATGGTGCACCCTCCCTTTCTCCCTCCAGCCCCAGCATGCTCCCTGAAAGGAATCAAGCTACAGATTTCTGCCAGACCCCTCACAAGCTGCTCAGAGGCTAAGGGGGAGGGCTAACTGGAGACTTGAGTGGGAGGGGATCCCTTAAAGAACACCCTGAGGTACTCACTGTAGGCACAGAATTTAAAGGCACGCCCAAATGCTCAGTCATAAAGAGAAAAGGGGTGTCGATATTTTTTAAAATCACAGTGAGTACAAACAAATTCAAGATGAACAAAATATCAAAGTCTCAAATAAAGACAGGCTCTGGTAGAGACCTGGGTGGGAGGCTTGGGGGCGAGTTCTGCAAGGGCAGGGTTGAATGTCATCGGTCACCTGATGCTGCGTTTTCGGCACAGTCTGGGAGGTATGCAGCTCCTGAGCTTCTAGGGGAACCCTGGGGTACCCAGGGGCTCTGGGGTCCTTGGGCTGGAGCTGGTCTGCTCCAGACCTGGCAGCCGCAGCAAAGCTTCAACGTGGACAGATGACGTTGGAAGCACTCACAGATTCTGCCTTTTGGTTTGACCTGAGCTATTGCTTTGAAGTGTGTAACAGTCTACAGTTCCCCAAAAGACACTTATACCATGGAAGAGGTTGTATTTTACCCTGGCCACTATATATCCTCAAAACAACTGTATGATGGGAAGCAGTGACGGAGAGTATGCTATTCAAATGGTCGGGGACTTTTCCAGGTTACCAAACATCTCTGTGAGAGGACTTGGGGAATATTTGGCCAGCAAGTGGCAGAAACAGGGCTGTCCATGAGCAGAGCCGCCCGACTCAGGCCCATCTGTGAATAGTAACAGGACACCACCAGGCATGCAGGAGGAGCACCCGTGGCGTTTATGGAGACAACTCGTCCACCAGGTTCCCACAGGGCCTTGAACATGCTGCTGAATTAATCTCCACCCAGGATCTCTGAGACCTGGGGAGGCATCACATCCTCACTTCCTAGGGGGATTGGGAGCTCAGGGGAGGCTGAGTCCCGGAAGGTTCCTGTCTGGAAGTCTTGCCAAGCTGGTCAGGCGACTGGACTGGAGGGAAACATCCTCTGGTTTACTGATTTTGTGGATTTGGGCTTTCCCAAAATCATCTTTTCTTCCAAGAACGGCCTGGGGTAGGCTCCCTCCCAAGCCATAACATGTGTGGGCTGAGGAGCCCCTACACCCTGCAAGTCTCTTGCGAGATCAGCCAGTCTCATCTCAAGCTCCCACCCAGCCGAGCCTGGGGTGAAGGCCAGGAGGTCCCAGTTAACAATAGGGTTGTCCCAAGCCATGCTTCTGGAGGGGAAGGGACGGCATCTCTGGGAGGTCATCCCTGCCCCAGGCCTTCATGACTCCACAGGAGGAAGCTGGGGCTGGGAGCTTCCAGGAGAATCCAGGGGGATGAGCAGGGCTTTCCTGGGAGCAGGGAAGAGTCTGAAGCCCTGAAGAGGGAGCTGGAGCCCCCTGGTGGGGGGCAGCCAGCTCAAGGGGACCCAGAGCCGTGATGGGCCACTGGGAGCAGAGCTACTTCCGGGGTGAGTGGTGGGTCTGCCGTCTGCCAGGGCCTGGGTCCCACCTCTGTCCTCTGAAGGCCACCCCCCTACACTCAGCTTGGCCTCCGACACCCCCAGCACAGTTGAAGGCCACTCACCAGCTTAAGCCAAACAGCTTCTCCCACAGACTGATGAGCAACTCTTTCCCAAACCAGGAAAGAAAATGGCTCCCTTCCCTAGAGGGGCTCCAACTGCCGCAGAACTTCTAGAAGCCTCCTAGTTACACTGGACCCAAGTAACCAATGATAGTGCAGCAAACGAGGAACCAACCCATCGCCCCACAGTGGAAAGGCTCTTAGATGATCATTTTTTGGGGGAGGCGGTGGGGACAGGGCCATGCTGTGTTGCCCAGGCTGGAGGGCAGTGGTGCGGCTATGGGGCTCAGTGCAGCCTCAGCCTCCCGGGCTTAAGTGATCCCCCAACCTCAGCCTCCTGAGAAGCTGGGACTACAGACGCACACTACTACGCCTGGCTAATTCTTGTACTTTTTGTAGAGACGAAGTCTCACTCTCTTACTTAGGCTGGCCTCAAATTCCTGGCCTCAAGCGATCCTCCCAAAGTGGAAAGGAAAGCATTATCTCTGTTCGCAATGAGGTGATCTCATATGTAGAAAACCCTAAGACATCCACAAAATAGAGAGCTAATAAAGGAGTCCAGCAAGTTTGCAGTATACAAGATTCATATTTGAAAATTAATTCTATTTCCCCATAATTATAAACAATCTGATGAGGAAATTAGAAAACAATTGTCCCCATAATGAACCATCTGATGATGAAAGTTAGACAACAATTCCCATTTGCAATAGCATCAAAATAATTTCATTTACAATAGCATCAAAAAGAACCAAATACTTAGGAATAAGTTTTTTTTAAAGGGTTAAGACTTGTACACTGAAAACTGCAAAACATCATCGAAATACAAGTGACCTAAATTAATGGAAAGACATGCTGTGTTCATGGGTTAGAAGACTGTAAAGATGACAATTCTCAGATTGATCTACAGATTCAACACAATCCCTATAGAAATTCCAGCTGCCTTTTTTTTGTAGAAATGATCTTCGATTTTATAGGAAGGGTGAGGGAACAAAAACACTCAAAACCGCCTTGAAAAAGAACAAAGTCTGAGGACTCACGTTTCCTGATTTCAAACTCACTATAAAGCTACAGTGACCAAGGCAGTGCTACCAGCATAAAAATAGAATAGAGGTTCCAGAAACAAATGCATGCATTTCCGGGCAAGTGATTTAGCAAGCGTGCCAGGACAACTCAATGGGGAAAGAACCACCTTTTCAACAAATGGTTTTGGGGCACCTGAATACCCACATGCGGAAGAATGAAGCTGGGCCTTACCTCACACCCTGTACACAAGTCAACTCAGCATGGATTAACAGAGTGCAAGAACCAAATGTAAGAGCTAAAACTATAAAACGCTTAGAAGAAAACACAGGTATTGACCAGACGTCAGATGAGGCAATGATGTCTTACCTATGACACCAAAAGCGTAAGTGACCAAAGGAAAAAAACAGGTAAGTTTAACTTTGTCAAAACTAAAAATTTTTGTGCTTCAAAAGACACTCGATAAAAGTGAAAAGACAGCCCACGGAATGGGAGAAAGTATTTGCAAATCATGTATCTGACAAGTGATTTGTCATAATACAATAACAAAGCAACCTCATTTTAAGAGGAATAAAGGATATAGATGCTTCAAGAAAGATACACAAGGCCGGGGCACAGTGGCTCACACCTATAATCCCAGCACTTCGGGAGGCCAAGACGAGCAGATCACAAGGTCAGGAGATCGAGACCATCTTGGCCAACATGGTGAAACCCCATCTCTACTAAAAATACAAAAATTAGCCGGGCGTGGTGGTGGGCACCTGTAGTCCCAGCTACTCAGGAGGCTGAGGCAGGAGAATCGCTTGAACCTGGGAAGCGGAGGTTGTAGGGAGCCAAGCTGCACTCCAGCCTGGGCGACAAGAGTGAAACTCTGTCTAAAGAAAAAAGACACACAAATGACCAATATGCACACAGAAAGAAGCTTGATATTGTTAGCCATTAGGAAAATGCAAATTAAAGTAACATGAACTTCAATGAGGTCCCTAGAGCAGTCCAATTCATAGTAGAACGGAGGTTGCCAAGGGCTAGGGAGGGAGAATGGGAATTTATTTTTTAACGGGGCTGTCAGAGGCATTTGAACCAGAGCCACTCCATCTTGAACAGGAGCTGGGTAGAATAAGGTTGAGACCTGCTGGGCTGCCTCCTCGGGAGGCGAAGGCATTCGTAGTCACGGGATGAGACGGGAGCTCGGCACGACCTACAGATCACAGAGGCGAAGCTTCTGCAACAGGCTGCAGTAAGAAAGCCGGCCCAAACCCTCCAACACCGAGATGGTGACGAGAGGGACTTCAGGCCATCCTCACTGCTACGCTCCCACAGGTGCCATAACAGTTCACAAATGCCATGGCAACGTCAGGAAGTTACCCTATATGGTCTGGAAAGGGGAGGCAGGAACAATCCACCCCTTGTTTAGCATATCCTCAAAAAATAACCACACGAAGGGACCCCCCCCCCACAGCCCTCAGGCCGCTCTGCCTATGGAGCAGCCATTCTTTCATTCCTTTACTTTCCTGATAAACTTGTTTCACTTGACTCTATGGGCTTGCCCTGGATCCTTTCTTGCACTGCATCTAAGATCCCTCTCTTGTGGTCCGGATCTGGGCCCTTTCTGGTAACAGGGCCAGAGTTTCAGTCTAGGATACTGAAGAAGTTCTGGAGCTGGATGGTGGTTTCTATTACAATGCGAATGTGCTCAATGCCACTGAACTGTGCACTTCAAGTGGCTGAAATGGTAAATGTGTCTTTCACCAGACAAAAAACCCCCAATTCATTCCCACTTGAATATTCGAAACACATCTGTGTTCACAGCAACATTATTCAAAATAACCAGCAAGTGAAGGTGAAAGAAGACCTCTGTCCCGGCTCAGAGGGACATGGAAGGGGTGGCAGAGTCCTGCCCCCAGTGTGCTGAGGGCAGCCACACCTGCAGCAGAGTGCCCAGCAGTGTCCCTGCCACCTGAGGACGGGAAGGCTCTCCAGAAGCTACCAGGGACGGGGAATGAACGGCACAGGCTTTGTACAATCTTGGGATGTGTCCCCCGCAGAAGTTAGCACTGTCCCGCACCAACATCCAGGAGCAAAACCAGTGCCACTAAATCGTCACTTCAGTTCCGCATAGCATACCACCCCAGAGCTCCCAGACACGGAGGGCTCAGGAACCCCCCAGATTCCAGCTGTCTGCCACTTCAGCCAGTAATGCAGGCCCCTCTGGAGACGTCGGCTTCCTCGGCCACAGGTCTGAGGATGAGCATCCCTCAGCCACGGGGCGTTAGAGTCAAGAAGGGCATTTCTGGTTCCAGAAACACATGGCGTTTATTGCAAAGGAGAGCTGGCCAGCTCACCCCCACACTGGCCTAAGAGTCCTGGCTACCATTTTCTGAGCAACCACCGGGTGGCAGGTTCTGCACTTCATGAGCCTCCTGGACGGCACAGGAGCTCCAGGCTGCTTGGGCTTCTGCCCGTGGCCCAGCCCTAGGCCCTGGGACGGCACCTCCTTCCCCCTGGAGAGGTAGCAGCTTCCTGCTGCTGAGCTCTGGGTCACCTCGGGCTCCTGAGCGCTCTGTCCAGTGCAACACAGTCAGCGCCTCTGGCTTGAGTACCCAAGTGGTTCTCCGTGGTATGCTCAGTTGCTGTTGTAGTTTCTTTCTTTCTTTCTTTTTTTTTTTTTTGAAGGAGTTTAGCTCTAGTTGCCAGGCTGGAGTGCAATGGCGCGATCTCGACTCACCACAACCTCCGCCTCCTGGGTTCAAGCCATTCTCCTGCCTCAGTCTCCCAAGTAGTTGGGATGATGGGCATGTGCCACCATGCATGGCTAATTTTTTTGTATTTTTTGTAGAGTTGGGGTTTCTCCATGTTGGTCAGGCTGGTCTCGAACTCCTGACCTCAGGTGATCCACCCGCCTCAGCCTCCCAAAGTGCTGGGATTACAGGCGTGAGCCACCGCACCCATCGCTGTTGCAGTTTCTCATGGTTGCTATAACCAAGTGCCACAATCTCGGGCAGCAAAGACGACAGAAAGTTCTCTCCCAGGGACTGAGGTCCGATTCAAAGTGTTGGGCAGGACTGTGCTCCTCCATGGCTCTGGGGGGCTTCCTGGCCTCTTCCAGCTTTTGGCAGGCACCTGCAAGCAGCCCTCAGCATTCCCGGCCTGCGGCCGCACCCCTCCCACCACTGCCTCTGTCCTCCCACGGCCCACTCTGTGTGCCTGGGCGTGATCTGCCTTTGTCTCTCTCCTACAGGGACACCTGGGAGGGCATTTAGGTTCTCCGCAGGTCATCCAAGATTTACCTCCTCAGCTCAAGATTCTCAATCACATCTGCAAACACCCTTTTCCAAACAGGGTAACTTTCATATGCTGAAGCCTTAACCCCCATATCTGAGATGAGGTCTTTAGGAGGTCAAGTCAAATGAGGTCATAAAGGTGGGGTTATAATCCAACAAGACTTTAAGGAGAGAGAGAGAGCACCAGGGCGATGTGGCTCACACCTGTAATCCCAGCAATTTGGGAGGCCAAGGTAGGTGGATTACCTGAGGTCAGGAGTTCGAGACCAGCCTGACCAACATGGTAAAATCCCATCTCTACTAAAAATATAAAAAAATTAGCTGGGCATGGTGGTGCATGCCTGTAATCCCAGCTGCTCAGGAGGCTAAGGCAGGAAAATCGCTTGAACCCGGGTGGCAGATGTTGCAGTGAACTAAGATCACACCATTGCCCTCCAGCTTGGACCACAGAACAAGACTCTGTCTTTAAAACAACAACAACAACAACAAAAATAGAGAAAGATCTCTTTCTTTCTCCACCCTGTGAAGACAGTGAGAAGATGGAGTTTACATAACCCAGGTGAAGGTCCTCACCAGAACCCCAACCGTGCTGGTCCCTGATCTTGGACTTCCAGCCTTAAGGACTGTGAGAACACAAATCTCTATTCTTTAAGGCTCCCTGTCTGTGGTAACACACGATCGTTCATTTTGTACGTCAGCTGGAGCAGGCCACGGTGCCCAGATTAAGCATTAATTCTGGTGTGTCTGTGAGGGGCTTCTGGACGAGACTGGCAGGTGACGGTGACAAGGCTGGCATGTGACGGTGAACTTGGTAGATCGCCCTCTCCAGCGGGCAGGCATCCCCCAATCCTTCAAGGTCTTGAATAGAACCAAAAGCAGAAAGAAAAATTCACCACTTGGCCCCGGCCTCCCTGCTTGAGCTGGGCCTTCTCATCTTCTCGTCTTTGGGCTGTTGACACCATCAGCGCCCTCGCTTCTCAGGCCTTCAGACTTGGACTAAACCACACCGTGGGCTTCTCTGGGTCTCCAGTTTGCAGACAGCAGAGTGGGACTTCTCAGCCTTCATTTCACATGAGCCAATCCTCATGAAACACTGCTCTGTCTTCCCTGTCCTGTTTCCCTGGAGAGCACGGATGTGCATACAGGATACGCAGCAGGAGCAGTCCCATCCTTCTTTCCTCGCCTCTGTCTTCAACCTCTTCTATTATCTACAGCTCAAGTCACTACCAACTTGGGAAAAAACCAGTTCTGCTAAGCTCTTCGCCGTCTCCAACTCTACACCTCTTCACTGCTGCATTTCTCTAAAGAATGGCCAGGAACATGGATTTCTACTTTTCCACCTCTTTCCGACTCACCACTACTCCCATGTGGCTTCCTCCCTGCCCACTGCACCAGCCCTGGAAAGCAGGAAGAGCAGAACAGGAGGGAAGTGATGTGTCCTGAATGGCTTAACCCAGAGGCTGCTCGCTGCTGGTCAGCTCGCCCCATATTGGCCACACCAGGTGACATGGCCACACCTCACTGTGCAGGAGGCTGGGAAATGCAGTATTTGGCTGTGATATGGTTTGGATGCTTGCCCCCTCCAAATCTCATGATGAAATGTGATCTCCAACGTTGGAGGTGGGGCCCAGTGGGAGGTGTTGGTCATGGGGGCAGATCCGTCATGAATGTTTGGTACCCTCCACGCAATAATGAGTGCCTCCTTGCTCTCTGAGTTCATGGGAGATCCCGTTGTTTGAAAGAGCTTGGAACTCCGGCTGTGCATGGTGGCTCATGCCTATAATCCCAGCATGTTGGGAGGTCGAGGTGGGTGGGTTGCTTGAGGCCAGGAGTTCAAGACCAGCCTGGCCAACACAGTAAAACCCCATCGCTACTAAAAACACAAAAATCACCCAGGTGTGGTGATGCATGCCTGTAGTCTCAGCTACTAGGGAGGCTGAAGCATAAGAATCACGGAACCCAGGAGATGGAGGTTGAGTGAGCCAAGATCACACCACTGCACTCCAGCCTGGGTGACAGAGTAAGACTCCGTCTCAAAAAAAAAAAAAAAAAAAATATATATATATATACATACACACACACACACACACACACACACACACACACACACACACACACCCTGGGACTCCCTCCTCGCCCTGTCAACCCTCCTCTTGCCATATGATACTCCAGCTCCCCCTTCATCTTCCACCACGACTGGAAGCTTCCTGAAGCCTCCCCAGAAGTTGAGCAGATGCTGGTGCAGTGCTTGTACAGCCTGCAGAACTGTGAGCCAAATAATAAACCTCTTTTCTTTATAAATGACCCAGTCTTAGGTACTCCACTGTAGCAATGCAAAATGGACTAACACTGGCTGGCACCCAGCTGTCCACCTTAGACTCGGAGAGTTGTGTTATTAAATGGACAAAGAGTCCATGGAAGAACTGTCCACCGCCGATCTCCACCACACTGGCCTAGGTCCATCCTCAGAGCCCAAAGCAACTCCTTGGAAGCCTCATGGGACCCTCAAAACTCAACATGTACAAAACTGACCTCAGCCCATGCCCCCCACCCTGCCATCCCCACAGTCCTGGTCTTCTTTCAGGTTCTCTGGCTCCGTGAGTGACCTACAGCTGCTCAGGCACCCAGAGGACCGTGGCCCTCACTGTGGCACCATTCACTCTTACCTCCTCCATGTCTCCCAGCTCCATCCACCTGCCTCCACAGCTGATGCTCCTGGTCTAAGCCACTGTCACCCTCGCTAGGCCTACGGACACCCTCATTCCTTTCTTAACACCTTCTTTTGTCCCCAGGTAGCCCACTCTCCAGCATCTTTAAAGAGGCCACTCTTTGTTGCACACCTGTCCCCTAATCCCAACACTTTGGGAGGCCAAGGCAAGAGATGGAGACCAGCTTGGCCAACATGGTGAAACCCCATCTCTACCACCACCAACAACAACAAAAACCACCATAAAAATCAGCCAGACATGGTGGGGCACGCCTGCAGTCCCAGCCACTCGGGAGGCTGAGGCGGAAGAATGGCTTGAACCCAGGAGGCGGAGGTTGCAGTGAGCCAAGATCGTGCCATTGCACTCCAGCCTGGATGACAGAACAACCCTGTCTCAAAATATAAAACATTTTAATTAAAAAGAAAAAGGCAACTCTCATGTCAACACGTTGCTTAAAACCCACAAACTACTGCTCCTAGCAGACAATTCAAATGCCCTCCACCAGCCCTGGAAGATTTCATCCCTTGTACCACTCTCCCCGGGACCAATCCTGGCCCCTGCTAGTCATGTTGGTCTCTTTCTGCTCCTCCAAGACACCTGCTCAATGTAGGGTCCTCCTGCCTGGCCGAGAATCCTGTGCACGCACACACACGTACACATACCCACACATGCATGACACTCACATGTGCACACACACCAGCTCCTACTCAGCCCGGAGGGCCCAGCCTCAGTATCATTCCCATTCCCTACTAAGTGTCTCCTCTGTCAGTTTCCCCACCAGGCTCGCTTTATTACAGCTCCTTGTGCTGTCATGTGGCACACATCCCAGGTGCCATGAGCTAATCATCTAAGCAATCACGGGTTACGTCACTGCCATCCTTCACACCTAGGGCCCCCCCTTCTGATCAGCACCATCACTCTGGAATCTGATACTGTGTCTAGCTCAGAGCTGGACTTTGATCAACATCACTGAAGGGACAGTGGCTCTGGGAAGTCCTGTTGCAAAGACACTCGTCTACCCTTACCTTACACGATGATCCCTAAATTTGCTTGGCCATGGAAGCCTTGTTTTTTTGTTTTTTTGAGATGGAGTTTCCCTCTGTCACCCAGGCTGGAGAGTGCATCTCACCTCATTGCAACCCCCAGGTTCAAGCGATTCTCCTGCCTCAGCCTCCAGAGTAGCTGGGATTACAGGCATGAGCCACCATGTCTGGCTAATTTTTTATTTTCAGTAGAGATGGGGTTTCACTGTGTTGGCCAAGCTGGTGTTGAATTCTTGACCCCGAGTGGTCCACCCACCTCAGCCTCCCAAAGTGCTGGGATTACAGGCGTGAGCCACTGCACCTGGCCTGCTAAATCAAACTTAAAATATGTAAGTTTGGTGTAAAGGTTTCTCTGTACCTAGTGAACTATAACCTGGAGTTGTAAACAGACTGTAACCTACTCTTGTGCCAACCACAGTTTTGGCCAAAGAGGGCCGACTGTTCGAACAGTGTTCAACAGTGAGCTGTAACCCATCTGGCTCCTCTGTACCTCAGTTCCATTTTCTGCACATCACTTTCCATCTGTCCATAAATCTTCTTTCACTACGCAGCTGCCCCGGAGTCTGAGCCTATCCTGGGGGGAAGTTGCCCAATTTGCATATTGGTCTTTGCCCGATTAAACTGTTACATTTAATTTATCTAAGGTTTTTAACACCTGAAGCCTCATCACTACTCTGAGGAACAGTTTGAGGAACACGAGACCAAGGTCTCAGTGGGTCCAGCTCCCACCAGGGCTGTGCTTTCCTGGAGGTCTCCGAGTTCAACAGCCCCATGATAGATGCAGGAGGAAGATAAGCCAGAGGCTCCCCAGAGAATCTCCAGCCTGCCTGTGCGCGGGGTTGATGGGGGGAGCCATGGGTGTTTTCACTGCTCGCAGTGAGCGAGGTGAGCCTGGCCTCTTTAGCCGCTGCGTGTGTGGCCTAGAATCAGTCTGTGAGGTGGGGGCCTGTTAGCAGGGCTCCCTCTTATTTTGCTGGGAGATTTTTTTTCTTCTTTTCCTTTTGCCTCATAAATTCTGTTCCCCTCCTGCTCCAATGTATCTGCATGCCCAGTTTTTCCTGGTCGTGACAAGAGCCTGGTCTTAGCTGAATGAAGGAGCAAAGTTCTGTAGCACCAAGACACCAAGGCTGGGGTGTCTGCTGGTGATGTGGTGACCCCTTGAGCCTCACACTGCAGCACTAGGGCTCTGCTGGGCATTGCAGGAGGCTTGAGGGATGTGGAAACAGCTTCCAGCTGCCCTTACTCACACCTGAGGACGTGGAGCAAACATAGAGAAGGAGCCTCACTCTCCAGGAGCACAGCCAGCCTTTCAGCGTGGACACATCATGCTGTCCACATGGCAGCAGAAACATCAGGCCCTGGAAAGCGGCCAGAGCAGTGGGTACGGAGCATGAAAGGAAGATAAATCTTGGGAACCCCAAATTCACTAACTAAAGGGAAAAGTCAGGATGGGAAGCGAATCATGCACAGCTGCTCGCATTTTTGTTCCTAAGAGACGTGACTACAAGATACAGCCACACACCTCCCTCACATTGTGCCCACAAGGAAATTCCCCTTAAATAATGAAGCCCAGCCAGTTGTGGTGGCTCACACCTGTAATCCCAGCACTTCAGGAGGCTGAGGTGGGTGGATCACTTGAGATCAGGAGTTCAAGACCAGCCTGGTCAGCATGGTGAAACCTTGTCTCTACTAAAAATACAAAAAATTAGCCAGGCTTGGTGGCGTGTGCCAGTAATCCCAGCTACTGGGGAGGCTGAGGCAGGAGAATCACTGGAACCCAAGAGGCAGAGGTCGCAGTGAGCCGAGATCACGCCACTGCACTCCAGCCTGGGAGATAGAATAAGACTATCTCAGAAAAAAAAAGAAGAAGAAGAAAGAAAGAAAAAAATGCTGAAGCTCTCAAAATCATTTTCAGCGAAAGGCATAGACCTGCCTCCCAGGTGCATGTCCTTAACTTTTGCAAATAAACTCCTGAAATGACTGAGACTCACCTGGGTCATTTTCCTCCATCAACAAGAACTTGCTGCGTTTCTCTTCCTGAGTAGGTATTGGATTGGGAGCTGGGAGTGGGTGTCTGGCTTCAGTCCTCCCTGCCAGGACCACTGGCTGAGGACACCCTTCACTCATTTTTTTGAGTGAAATTCCTTGTGGGCCCCAAGATCTTTACCCTAAAGGGTTTCTGTTAAATTTCACCGTGGCAATACAAATTGCTAGCTAGCTGACCTTCGCAGGTGTTGGGGAGGTGCTGCACAGAACTCAGACATCAGCGCAGCCCCGCCCCCTGCCCCCACCTCCACCAGCCTGAGATGTGGGCATATCTGATTGCTTCCTCTCCCCTACTGTTTAGGTTATCTTAGATAAAAATGCAGATCCACCAAGCCAGACAAAGGCATGAATGACTATTTTCCCTACCTCCTTCTCACATGAAAATTGTGTATTTCTGGCTGGGCACAGTGGCTCACACTTGTAATCCGAGTACTTTGGGAGGCTGCGGCAGGTGGATCACTTGCAGTCAAGAGTTCAAGACCAGCCTGGCTAACATGATGCAGCCTGGCTAACATGATGAAACCCTGTATCCACTAAAATTACAAAACAATTAGCTGAGCGGGTGGCACATACCTGTAGTCCCAGTTACTAGGGAGGCTGAGGCAGGAGAATCACTTGAACCCAGGTGATGGAGGTTTCAGCACGCTGAGATTCACCACTCTACTCCAGCCTGGGCAACAGATTAAGACTCCATTTCAAAAAAAAAAAAGAAAAGAAAAGAAAAGAAAATCGAGAGGGCACAGTGGCTCACACCTGTAATCCCAGCATTTTGGGAGGCCAAGGCGGGCGGATCACGAGGTCAGTAGTTTGAGACCAGCCTGGCCAACATGGTGAAACCCCATCTCTACTAAAAATACAAAAATTAGCTGGGTGTGGTGGCGGGCACCTGTAATTCCAGCTACTCAGGAGGCTGAGACAGGAGAATCACTTGAACCCAGGAGGTGGAGATTGCAGTGAGCGAGATCATGCCACTGCACTCCAGCCTAGGCAACAGAGCGAATCTGTCTCAAACAAAAAAAAAAAGAAAGAAAAAGAAAATTGTCTCTCTCTCAATATCCTGCCCTTTCCCCTTTAAATATTGAAGCCTTCAAAGTCATCTTCAGAGAAAGACACAGACCTGCCTCCGGAAGCACGTCCTTAATTTTGGCAAATAAACCTCCCAAAATGACTGAGTGGTGCCTGGGTCATTTTCCTCATTTGACAGGCGCTTGCCTCGGGTCCCTTTCTGACTGGGTGTTGGATCGGGGCAGGGGAGTGAGTGTCTGCCTTCCGTCCTCCCTGCCAGGACCACCAGCCGAGGACCCCCTTCACTCATTTTTTTTTTCTCTCTGCCAGTCCCAGCCCACATGGGGGTAGGGCAGGGATGAGCTGAAAGAACTCAGTAGTCCCCCAGGCCACACGGTTTATCCCAGCGGAATAAACCAAGAAGACAAATTGCATGCGAGACATTACCCATCATTAAAGAAAACCTGGGGTCCATTTCCCCCTGCAGGGGTGATTGTAGACAGCGAGAGGCCTGGTCATCTGGGTCTCATCAGGCTCCCCACCTCCCCATCTCTTGAGGCCCTGCGGCGTGTCCTCCTGCCGAGTTCCCAGCAGAGAAACGGGAGGTGGCCTTTGTCCTCCCGCCCAGGCACATCCTTGCTCTTGAAGTTAAGCAGAAAGGGAGGGCTGAGCCCCAGCAGTCAGGCTGGCCAGGCAGATGACCCTTCCCTTTAGGGCCAAGACGGCACGGCCAGAGAGAAGCCCCTGCCAGCCAGGGTATATGCCGTGGAGGCCTGGGAAACTTTTCCCTTTGGGAGTCTCTGGGTACAGGCCCTGGGGGTGATGCCCACCTCCCAAAGCACAGAAATGCATGGATTCCAAGCCAGCCAGACTGGGAAGCAGTGTGGGTCTATGAAGGATTTTGCCTCCGCCCACACAGGGAGAACACCTGGGGTGCAGACGGTGGTCACAGACGCGACTTGGGCAGTCTCAAAGAGACAGGGACAGATCACAGATGGGATATGGCAACAGGGAAAGAGCGGAGCTCGGTCCCAGCACCGCCTGGCAGAGGGGAGTCACAGCCATGGGCAGCAAGGGGTCAACAATGGAAAATCGCCAAGAGACCTTCAAGGGGAAGGAGTTCTTGCCAAAGGCAGACCAGGGACCGGGACACAGACAGGGCAAAGGAAAGATGCAGAGACACTCGATCAGCTATCCAGGGTCGAGGTGACTCAGTAGGACCCTTTGCTGAGACTGGCTTGGGCAGGCTAAGGACAGGCCTCAAAGAGGGATCAGTGGGGTGGCACTGTGGCTCACACCTGTATTCCCAGCACTTTGGGAGGCCAAGGGGGGTAGATCACCTGAGGTCAGGAGTTTGAGACCAGCCTGGCCAACCTGGCAAAACCCCATCTCTACTAAAAATACAAAAATTAGCCAGGTGTGGTGATGCACACCTGTAATCCCAGCTACTTGGGAGGCTGAGGCAGGAGAATCGCTTTAACCCGAGACGCAGAGGTTGCAGTGAGCTGTGATCGCACCACTGCACTCCAGCCTGGATGACAGAGCGAGACTCCATCTCAAAAAAAAAAAAGAGGGCTCAGCAGAATATGCCTGAAGTTGGGTCATGGAGAAAGCCTTTGGTCAGGCCTCAGCATAATCAGGGGGTTCTCAGTTTGGGGCAAGAGGAAAAGTTGAGTCTCGGGGTATCCCTCCCCTGGGGTGCGCTCTGGCCCCAGGGGGCCGGTGTCTGCCTTCTCAGCTCTCAGTGGGAACCCCTCCACTTCACATGGGGCGTCTATGATAATGAGCATCGCGGAGCTCCATCCCTCCTACCGTCTCCCCATCTGCACGTTCTGTGTCCGTGGCAAGCGGCTGCAGGTGGCATCAGTCCATCCGATGCGTGCTGAGAAGGCGGTCCAGCCCTCAGGCGTGGGGCTGGCCCTCCCTGCCTTCCTCCTCACTCAGTCACACACACTCAGCTCATGCTGTGATTACGCTAGGAACTGAAGGCACCTGCAATCTGCATTTTTATTAATTAGATAAAACACGTCTCCTACAAGTTTCATTTTTATCTTCCCCCCCACTCTTAGAGCAGCAGTTCTCAGAATGCAGCCCCTGGACCAGCAGCCTCTGCGTCACCTGGATGCTCCTGGGGATCACAGAGATGGGGGCCACCTGGGGCCACCCCAGTGCCACAGAAGCAGAAACCCCAGGGGCGGGGGCAGCAATCTGTATTTCACAAACCCCCACGGGACTCTGCTGCAGACTACGGTTTGAGAATCTCTAATTAGAGTACAATTGTGGTTTCTGTTTTAAGTAAATTCACTGGAAGTAGCCAGTTATCCTTGTTAAAACTGTTTCCTTTTTTTCTTTTAGGGGTCCTGATCTGCTGCCCAGGCTGGAGTGCAGTGGCACCATCATATCTCACTGCAGTCTTCACCTCTGGGGCTCAAGCCATCCTCCCACCTCAGCCTCCCAAGTAGCTGGGACTACAGGGTCACACCACCATGCCTGGCTTTTTTTTCTTTTTTTCCTTTTTTTTTTTTTTTCCAAAGAAAGGGTACCACGATATTGCCCTGGCTGCTCTTGAACTCATGAACTCAAGCAATCCTCCCACCTCAGCTTCCCAAGTAGCTGGGACTACAAGCCCATGCCACCACGCCTGGCTAATTTTATATTTTGTAGAGACAAAAAAATAAGACTCACTTTGCTGCCCAGTCTGGTCGCAAACTCCCGGTCTCAAGCAATCCTCCCATCTCCACCTACTGAAGTTCTGGGAGTGCAGGTGTGAACCACCACACCCAGCCTTCCCTGCTTTACCTTTGTTCACACTTGAGGCCTGGGTTGCCTTCAACAAGCCCCACCTGTTACCTGAGCGGCAGGTGTAACTTAGGCTGAGGTTCTTGGCTTAGCCACAGGCAGAATCACCTGAGAAGCTTTGAGAATGAACAGTGCTAGAGGGTCAGGGCCAAGCATGAAGGCTTTCAAAGCACCTATTTGGGTCCAAGTACAGACAGGGCGGGGGATCTTTGGTCCAGGGGTCCATGCTCCTCAGAAGTGACCTTTGCTGTCCTGGTTCTATTTCAGCAGAACCATCACCAACCAAACAAGTGAGAAATCGGGGTGATTGGACTCAGAGACCATTGCTTTCTAGCGAGCAGCCAGGCACACAGCAGAATGACATAGGGACACTCAGAACTTGGGGCACCCATCACCCCCAGGCCTGGCGGTTGGGCTCCCTCATGGTGACTGCTTCCCTAGTGGGAGAGACCTTGGCTGTGACCCTGCAGCCTGAGCCTCCTGCTACAGCAGGGAGACAGCGAGTGCCTGGAGCCTACCTGGGCTTTTCAGGGCCATCCACACATCACACCCCTTGCCATCGCCGTGGGTGTGGGGGGGATTCAAGGACAGGCTGGGATCTTCAAGGGCAACAGTCCCTCCCCCGGCTTCCAGCGTGTTATAGCTCGATGTCTACCAGACACTTGGAAATATCAAATTTATTTTCTTAACAGGACAAAGACTCCCCGCTTTTCTTTGAAACATATATATATATATATATATAAATTATAAAATATAAATGTATAAATTATTTATATATAAATTATACACACACACACACACACACACACATATATATTTTGAGACAGAGTTGCACTCTTGTTGCCCAGGCTGGAGTGCAATGGCACAATCTCAGCTCACTGCAACCTCCGCCAGCCAGGTTCCAGCAATTCTCCTGCCTCAGCTTCCTGAGTAGCTGGAATGACAGGTGTACACCATCATGCCTGGCTAATTCTGTATTTTTTTGTAGAGACAGGGGTTTCACCATGTTGGCCAGTCTGGTCTCAAACTCCTGACCTCAGGTGATCCACTTGCCTCGGCCTCCCAAAGCGTTGGGATTACAGGCGTGAGCCACCATGCCCGGCTCTGGAATATATATATTTTTAAACCCTAAACTGTATTATAGAATAATCTCTTCCTCAAAGACTCAGTTTATAATATCTCATAACTGGGGGGCAAAAAAACCCTCTATGATGAAAATCAAGTGCTCTAAGTAATATCTGAGTCCAAACAATGTTCAAAAGCGCAAGGCACTGGGCTGTGGCCATTCAGGGAGCGCCTTCCCCTTCCTTCCGTTGACCTTTGGTCCTGTTTGCAGGAAGCACTTGAGTTTAACTCTGAACTTGAGGGGAAAGGAAGGGAGGGAACCGCAGGGCCCTGAGGTCCGGGCCTCTGGCCAGAAGGGCTCTCAGCTTTGTCTGTAAAATGAAATGTGCTCTGAATGTAATGAGTCAGGAAAAAAGAATTTGAACGCAGTCGGGAAATGAGATTTCCTGCCTTGACTCACGTCTGTCTGTCTCCAAATCTACCCCAAGGACATTCATTCCACTGTGAGATGGCTCATCTCTGCGGAGCACCAGACTCCTGCGGTGGGGAGGGAAGATGACCCGCTCTGCAGAGAGGAGCCTGTGTGTGGAGGGCGCCTCCTGACCCCTCGTCAATTACCGCCATGGATGGCGAAGCCCTGATTTGGGAATTAATTACCCAAGGTGTGTTTCTGTGCAGTCTGGCGTCCCTCCCTGAAGGCTTCTTAAGCAATAGGAAACTAGGAGGAGTTCTAGACCAGCCTGGCAAACACGGTGAAACTCATCTCTATTAAAAATACCCATGCGGGCTGGGTGCGGTGGCTCACGCCTGTAACCCCAGCACTTTGGGAGGCCGAGACAGGTGGATCACAGGAGGTCAGGAGTTCGAGGCCAGGCTGGCCAACACGGTGAAATCCCATCTCTACCAAGAATACAAAAATTAGCTGGGCGTGGTGGTGGGTGCCTGTAATCCCAGCTACTCGGGAGGCTGAGGCAGGAGAATCACTTGAACCTGGGAGGCGGAGGTTGCAGTGAGCTAAGATCGCACCACTGCACTCCAGCTCACGTGACAGTGCAAGACTCCATCTCAAAAAAAAAAAAAAAAAAAAATACAGATGGGAACAAGGAATCCTAACAATCATTGGCTTTCCCGTCTTACCCAGCTAGTACTAAAGTATGCCGATGAAAGAAAAAAATTATTTTTAACGACTTCAAGTTCGTTTTATTTAGAAGTTTTATTGAGGACTAGAGGCTGTGTACAGCCTCGGAGGAGTCTTTTTGTCAGACTGTTTTGAAATAGTGTAATAATTTACAGTGTATATATAGGTAGTGGGGGGTTAGTAGGTGTAAAATTATATTAAAGCTTGGGTATAAGAGTATATTGGTTGTAGATTAGAGAATAATTATTAAAAATGAAAAATAAAATCCTAAGCCCCACCACCAATTGAATGAATGCCATCTTGGCCAAGCTGAGCACAGAGACACCTGAAAAACTGAACTCCCACTTCCAGGGAGGTGAGGCACACCTGATTACATCCCCTCTCTTTCGGAGTTTAGGCACGGCTGACCAGCACTAGGGTTAAAACAGAGACCAGAAGACTGGCAGGAGAGACTCCCATGGCAATGAGATACCAAGTTCCAACTTGACTCTGGTGTAGTATCACAGGACAGATAGCAGACACTGAAGGAAATAAAAATATTTTATCCCAAAATATATTTGACTTTTTTTTTTTTTTTTTGAGACGGGGTCTCACTCTGTTGCCCAGGCTGGAGCGCAGAGGCACTCAGCTCACTGCAACCTCCACCTCCCAGGTTCAAGTGATTCTTTTGCCTCAGCCTCTTGAGTAGCTGAGACTACAGGCTTTCGCCACCATGCCTGGCTAACTTTTGTGTTTTTAGTAGAGACGGGGTTTCACCATGTTTGCCAGGCTGGTCTTGAATTCCTGACCTCAGGTGATCCGCCCTCCTGGGCTTCCCAAGGTACTGGGATTACTGGCTTGAGCCAGCGTGCCCAGCCCTCTTTGACATATTTTCAAACAGCCCTGCAAAGCTGTCTTTTGTGGGAGAAATTTGCATTCTGTAGAAAATCACCATTAATCCAGCAGGCCTTTCTCGCATCTAGGAGAGATTAAGAGTCTGACACATTTAAGGTCTGAAAACAGACACTGACCATCAATTTCCTCTGAAGGCTGTCACCTGGAGAGTTCATCTACACAACAGAACCTTGGTCTCCACAATTATCTTAACTCAAACATTTCTTTCTACTGACTTCAAGACTTTAGCCAAAGCTTAACTCTTTGAACCAATTGCCAACTGGAAAATCTTTGAATCTACCTGTGACCTGTAAGCTCATAACCTCTGTTTCAAGGTATATCACCTCTTTAGGCTGAACTAGTGTGTACCCCTAGTGTACTGATTTATGTCTTTGCCTGTAACTTTGGTCTGCTGCTACCGCACTTTGTCAATAAAAGTTGTTACCACCACTGGCTTGCCCTTGAATTGTTTCCTGGATGAAGTCAAGAACCCTCCTGGGCTAAGCCCCAATTCTGGGACTCTCCTGTCCTGTGTCATTTCTACAGGGCGGAAACAGGGGAGAGGTGAGGGGACGGAAAGGCTTGGGTTCACACTGGGCAGGCCCGTCTGCTCACCACAGTCCTTCAGTGATGACCTTGGCATTCCTCAATCCCCAACCAAATCTGGGGTCTCAAAGGAGCGATGAATCTGAGATTCTGCATCTCACTCCACTCAGCACCCCAAGGCTGACCTTCTAAATAGTGTCCTCTTCCTGCCCCCTAACTAGATCCCTGGCCCCAAGGCCTTTCCCCCTCCTCCTCAAGCCTTTGCCCAGGCTGTGGTCACTCCATGCCCCACAAGCCAGGCCCAGTCGGCCTCTGACTTTCCCGTTTTCCGAGTGAGATTGGGGACTCCACAGAGACAGAGCTGGCCTCATCACTGTGACACACTGGCCATCTGTGCTCTAGCAAATGGCTTCCTGAGAGAGGAGAACACAAATGCCTCAACAGGCTGGGAAGTCTCTGGGGCTAAATTCTTGAGTTCTCTGAGTTTGCTGAAATGTAAAACCTCTGAGCTCACAGATGCTCATAGGGCTTTTTCAGGATTCTGCAAGGGGCCAGGTCTGCCCCTGACCCTTCCTTCAAGTTCACAGCCTACCTTAGGGGTCACAGAGGTCAGCAAACTTCCCATAAAGGGCCAGGGTGTATTTTAGGTTTTGAGAGCCAGGTGATCTCTGTGGCAGCTCTTCAACTCTGACGTTGGAGTTCTACAGCAGTCACAGGCAATATGTAAGTGAATAGGTATGACTTCCGATAAAACTTTACTTATAGAAACAGGCAGAGGGCTAGATTTGGGTCCACCTCAGTCGCCCCAGTAACTGAAAGAGACAAACTCCCATTTCTAAACTATTCCTGTCTGCTGCTTTTCGCCTGTTATCATCCCTACCCCCAATTTCTCTTCCTTGTCTTTTTTTTTTTTTTTTTTTTTTGAGATGGAGTCTTGCTCTGTTGCCCAGGCTGGAGTGCAGTGGCACAGTCTCGGCTCACCGCAACCTCTGCCTCCCGGGTTCAAGTGATTCTCCTGCCTCGGCCTCCCAAGTAGCTGAGACTACAGGCATGTGCCACCATGCCCGGCTAATTTTATATTTTTAGTAAAGACGGGGATTTTCCATGTTGGTCAGGTTGGTCTCGAACTCCCAACCTCAAATGATCCACCTGCCTCGGCCTCCCAAAGTGCTGGGATTACAGGCGTGAGCCACCACACCCAGCATCTTCTTTTTGTCTACCAGCTCGCTCCCAGCAAAATGCAAATATGCCATAGAATCCCACATCTCAAAAACAAGACAAGGCCACCTCCTTCTGGCTGCCACCCCATCCTTCTGCTTCAAGCAGCTGATTCAACAAACCTGCTGCCCACCCATTCCTCAGCTGCCTCCGTGGCCCTGACCTCCACCCTCCCCTTCTCTAAACCAGCCCTCATCAAGGCCCCATATACACCCCTCCAACCGTTTGGCCTGGGGCAGTGTGTATAGACAGGCTGGCAGGCCCAGGGGGCAGGTTGGGAAGGTTCAGAGCACCAGGAAACAGGAGGAGGGACACCTTACTTAGCCTTTCAAAATGTTGACTGACCTCATGGAAAGCCCTAAGAGGCACATGGCTAATTCCTGGGCTGGCTCGGCCCCGCCTGCTGAGATCTGTTGGTTTCCAGAATGATGGTATTTACCCCCAGAAGTTCTATAGGTTATACATCTCCCGTTTTGTCAGTTGCCGGGACTATTGAACTACAGAAAATGTACAATTCGTGTCTCCCAAAGCTATGAATTTGCACAGTGGTCACTCTGTGATCTTTGCCTTGTACCTGTTGTCTAAATCCAAGCCCAGTGGGGACAATATGTAAGTGAATAGGCCACACCTATTCACAGGGCTTTTTCAGGATTCCTCAAGGGGCCCGGTCTGCCCCCACCCTTCCTTCAAGTTCACAGCCTAACTTAGGGGTCACAGAGGTCAGCAAACTTCCTGTAAAGGGCCAGAGTGTATTTTAGGTTTTGTAAATAGGCCACACCTGTTCACTTACATATTGTCTGTGACTGCTGTAGAACTCTGATGTTGGACAATTCCTTATCCAAAATGTCCATTTTCCTCCTGAGGCATAAGCCAGAGAGCTCTGAACTCCACAAAGCGAAACTCCTCGGGCTCCACGCTCAGCCACCCACAGCACAGCACAGCACCTGTGACAGGATCACTGACGCAGGAGAGCTGGCTCTGCTTCCGACAGACTGCTCCACTGACCTTGCTGGTTGTAAACCAAAAACAAAAGTCTAAGCTCCACAACCAACCAAATGAACCCCTCCTCTTGGCCAAGGGCATTCCAAAGTTAGCCTGAAAAACGAGTTCAGACCATGATGGGAGAGAGGTGGAATAGGCCTCATTATAGCCTCTTCCTGTGGAATTCAGGGACTACAGACCAGCATTCACATTAAAAAGGAGACTGAGAGGCCAGTGTGGTGGCTCACGCCTGTAATCCTAGCACTTTGGGAGGCAGAGGTGGGCGGATCACCTGAGGTCAGGAGTTCAAGACCAGCCTGGCCAGCATGGGGAAGCACTACCTCTACTAAAAATACAAAATTAGCCGGGTGTGGTGGTGCATGCCTGTAATCCCAGCTACTCGGGGGGCTGATGCAGGAGAATCGCTTGAACCCAGGAGGCAGAGATTGCAGTGAGCTGAGATTGCACCATTGCACTCCAGCCTGGGCAACAGAGTAAGACTCTGTCTCAAAAAAAAAAAAAAAGACCAGAAAACTGACAAAACAGATTCAAGTATTTTATCCCAAAATAGATTTCTTTGACACATATTGAAATGGCCTGCAAAGCTGTCTCTTATGGAGGAAATCTACATTCTGTAAATAATACCCTTCCCTTTCCAAATATTTTCCATGATCTGGAAGATAATTAACTAAGAGTCTGGTACCTTTTTAAGTATGATAAGAAACATTTACAACCTATTCTCTCCCGAAGCCTGCTACCTAGAGGCGTCACCTGCAATAAAAACCTTGCACTCTACAACCCCTTATCTTTCTTTTTTTTTTTGAGACAGAGTCTCATGCTGTTGTCCAGGCTAGAATACAGTGGCACCATCTCGGCTCACTGTAACCTCTGCCTTCCAGGTTCAAGCAATTCTCCTGCCTCCGCCTCCCGAGTAGCTGGGATTACAGGCATGTGTCACCACACCCAGCTAATTTCTGTATTTTTAGTAGAGACATAGTTTCACCATGTTGGCCAGGCTGGTCTTGAACTCCTGGCCTCAAGTGATCCACCCGCCTCAGCCTCCCAAAGTGCTGACATTATAGGCACAAGCCACTGCACCCGGCCCATTTGCATTTTCCTGATGACTAGCCATGCTGAGCATCTTCCCCAGTTTCCTCAACATCTGCCTCTCTCCCTCAGTGAAGTGTCAGTTCAGATCTTTTGTCCATTAAAAAAATAAGGTTGTTTTGTTATTGTGAACTTTTGATTGTTGTTTATGTATTCTGGACATGAGTTCTTTATCAGATGTGTAATTTTCAATTATTTTCTCCTAACCTAGGGCTTGACTTCTCACTCTCTTAACAGTTTCTAAGACCAGACGTTCTTAATTTTCATAAAGTTCAATGTATTAATCTTCTATGGGTTGTGATTTTGGTGTTATATCTATAAAGTCTTGCTCTAATCCAAGGGCACGAAAACTTTCTTTTTTTCTTCTGGAGGCTTTTCAGTCTTAGGGCTTACATTTAAGTCTATGATTCATTCTGAACTGATTTCAAAATGTGAGACATGGTGGAGGGTCAAACTTTCTCATGCGGCTGTCCAGCTATTCCAGTACCATCCAGTGGGTTCACCCTGCCTGCTGCCCAGACAGAGCTGATTTCTCGAGACAGGGGAAGTACAATAGAGAAAGAGTAATGGCCGCAAGCGGTGGCTCACACCTGTAGTTCCAGCACCTGGGGAGGCAGAGGCAGGTGGATCATAAGGTCAGGAGTTCGAGACCATCCTGGCCAACACAGTGAAACCCTGTCTCTACTAAAAGTACAAAAATTAGCCGGGCATGGCAGCATGCGCCTATAGTCCCAGCTACTCAAGAGGCTGCGGCAGGAGAACCACTTGAACCTGGGAGGCGGAGGTTGCAGTGAGCCAAGATCGTACCACTGCACTACAGCCTGGATGACAGAACTAGACTCCGTCTCAAAAAAAAAAAAAAAAAAAAAAAAGTCATTCATGCAGAGCTGGCTGTGCAGGAGACCGGAGTTTTACTATTACTCAAATCAGTCTCCCCAAACATTCAGGGAGCAGTGTTTAAGAGCAACTTGGTGGGTTGGGGGAAGCCAGTGAGTCAGGAGTGCTGATTGGTCAGGGATGAGATCACAGGGAGTCGGGGCTGTCTTCTTGAGCTGAGTCAGTTCCTGGGTGGGGGCCACAAGATCAGATGAGCCAGTTTATCAATCTGGGTGGTGCCAGCTGATCCATCAAGTACAGGGTCTGAAGCACTGACCTTAGGAGCAGCTGAGGGAGCGTCAGAATCTTGTCGCCTCCAGCTACAAGACTCCCAAACAATCATTTCTAATCTTGTGGCTAATGTGAGTCCTACAAAGGCAATCTAGTCCCCAGGCAGGAGGTCTGCCTTGGGAAAGGCCTGCTATCACCTTTGTTTTAAACTACAAATCACAGCGTTATAAGCTGTAGACTGAGTTTCTCCCAAAGTTGGTTCAGCCTAAGTTAGCCCAGGAATGAAGGAGGGCAGCTGGGAGGTTAGAAGCAAGATGGAGTCACTTGAGTCAGATCTCTTTCGCTGTCTCAGTCATAATCTTGCAAAGGTGGTTTCAACGCCACCCTGTCATGATTACTGGAGCTTTGTAGTAAGTGTTGCAAACCCAGTAGTAGAAGTCTCGCGATTGTGTTCTTTTCAAAGGTGTTTTGCTTATCCTAGGTTCTTTGCGTTTTCATAACAATTTTAGAATCAGATTGTCAATTCCTATTTTTTTTTAATTGTCTACTGGGATATTTGTTGGGACTACACTAAATCTGTAGATCAACTTGGGGAGAATTGACATCTCACAACATTGAGTCTTCTGATCCAAGCACAGCGTATCTCTCCATGTATTTAGGTCTTTTAAATTTTATCTTAACAAATGTTTGCGGCTTTTAGTCAACAAATTGCTACCCAGAATTGCTACAACAAATTGCTACACACAGGTGCGCGCACACACACACACCCACACACACACACTCTACTTCTGTAATGCAAAGGTGATGTCTTAACAGTGAATGAGAAAGTGACTACGTTGAAGTAAATTCTTCCTGTGGATCACACTATTTTGAAAGCTGGGAAGCATTTCTAAGGTTACGCTGCGCTGTTTTTGTTGCCGAATATGATATAACTCTTTCCCCTATTAAAAACTCTCCTATTTGAATACTTTAAATCATTTTGTCACTTCTTTCGAAATCTTCAAGGGCTAGTACTATTTGCTTACAAGAAAACCTGACTGACATGAAGAGAAATGGAAACTTACTAGTCAAATTTCAGGGGAAAAACAATTGCATTATTGGTAGCTGAGAACAAGCAGTGAATAGCATGATGTCATCAGCAGAGTGAATGATGTCACTCTATCCATGGGGTCTTACTGGGATTCAGCAAGCTGCGATATGACCTCATGATGCACAACTAGAAAGCTCTTTTTGTTCATGATGGTAGCTACCCAAATGTCCAAAAGGGGAGAGCTAGCCCCCTACCCCATCCTCACAGCCAGGTGATCATAGAAGCAAGTCTCGGAGCAGAGTACCACACAAGATAGCATTTATTATACAAACAGTAATCAGCAGAGCACGTGCCAAACGCTCGTATGTCCTGCAAGCATGCCTGACATCTGAAGTCCGTCCCACAGGTGCCCCGAAAGTGCACCTGGGCACCCAGCAGGATCTCTTTTGTTTTTTTTTTGAGATGGAGTCTTGATCTGTCATCAGGCTGGAGTGCAATGGTGAGATCTCGGCTTGCTGCAACCTCCGCCTCCCAGGTTCAAGCGACTCTCCTGCCTCAGCCTCCCAAGTAGCTGGATACCTGTAAGCCTGCCACGACACCCGGCTAATTTTTGTATTTTGTAGAGACGGGGTTTTACTACATTGGCCAGGCTGGTCTCAAACCCCTTACCTCAGGTGATCATCCCACCTCGGCCTCTCAAAGTGCTGGGATTACAGGTGTGAGCCACCGCGCCCGGCCCCCAGCAGGATCTCACTGCCTCTAGTCAGCATCGTGCTGTGGGAATCCCCCAGTACCCCTGGCTGGACAAAGGACCTCCTAGGGCTCCTGCCCCAGCCCCCGCAAGGGGTGAAAGGTGCAGGCCTGGAGGGACACTGGCACCCTGTCTGTGCGTAGGCGGGGAAGGTCTCCACACTGCAGCAGACTCACGTACCCATGGTGCTCACTAGCCGGTGTTTAACTTCAACAACAGAAAAGAAACTATTTCTGACACTTTTTTGGCAAAATGCCGGTTGCAGACAGGGTGCTAATAGCAGGACGTGTAGTCGTCACCCTAGAGAGGGTGGTTCTTTCTGATAAGATGCCGGCTGACCACCTGGCCTGTGCAGAGGACAGCGTGAGGAAGTCAATGACTAACTCGTCACGTTAAAGCTTCAGCCTTCTCACATATGTGACATCGTACAAATGACGGTGGGGGATTTTCCAGTGAATTGCAAACATCGTAGTAGACACATTTAATTTCTTTTTCTTTGAGACGGAGTCTCACTCTATTGCCAGGCTGGAGTGCAATAGCACGATCTCGGCTCACTGCAACCTCAGCCTCCCGGGTTCAAGTGATTCTCCTGCCTCAGCCTCCCGAGTAGCTGAGATTACAGGCACTCGTCACCATGCCCAGCTGATTTTTGTGTTTTTAGTAGAGACAGGGTTTCATCATGTTGGCCAGGCTGGTCTCAATCTCTTGACCTTGTGATCTGCCCGCCTCGGCCTCCCAAAGTGCTGGGATTACAGGCGTGAGCCACCGTGCCCGAATGACACATTTAATTTATTACAGTCACTTTCCTCCTGTGCCAGCTCTTCAAGCCAGAAAACGAATCTACTGTAAATTTTAGAATGACTGCCAAGAAACACGAAAGTATAGCCATGGAGACAACCACACAGATGAAATGAGGTCACAAAATACCTCGTCTGAAAGAAAGCAGAAAAACGGGAAGAGAAGGAGGGATGGATGGAACAAGTTGTAAATAACAAGACAGTCGGTTTACATCCAGCCCCATCAATGATTACCTTAAACAGCCAGGCCTGAGCTGAGAGCGAAGGTGGGGTGGGGGTGGAGGTGCGGGCTGGGGAGGAGAGATGGGGACAGGAACGAGGATGAAGGAGAAGGTCTTCAGCAGATGAGAGGCTGAATTTACAATTTAGAGCTTTATGTAAGGTTTTTTAGGCTGACTGACGGCGCCATAAACGGCATGGTAATCTCTGTGACCTGCACGCACAACCCAGATAAGTTCCTGGAGCCATCAATCCCTGTGGCGCCTGACTAACCTGAGACATTCTTCTATTGTTTCTTATTCCAGCCTCAAGTGACAAGGCCATTGGACTTTGTAACCCACCTTGATTAACCTCCCGACTCCCGACCCTACGACCTCCTCCCAGCTTGCAAAAAACTACCCTAAACTGTAACTTCTGTAACTATGTTCCACTGCCTACCCCAAACCTATAAAACCAACTCCTCTCCCTCTGCCCTACGACTCAGCCCACCCACACCCAGGTGAATAAACAGCCTTACTGCTCACACAAAGCCTGTATGGGGGGCAGGGTGGTCTCTTCATTAGTGCACGTGTTTTAACACTTTGGATTTTTAAAAAATCATTATTATTTGTCTGAGACAGGGTCTCACTCTGTCACCTAGGCTGGAGTGCGGGGGCATGACCACAGCTCAAAGCAGCCATGACCTGCTGGGCTTAAGCGATCCTCCCACCTCAGCCACCTGAGTAGCTGGGACTACAGGCGTGCACCACCATGCCCGGCTACGTTTTAAATTCTTTTGTAGAGATGAGGTCTCATCATGTTGCCTAGGCTGGTCTCAAACTCCTGAGCTCAAGCGATCCTCCCACCTCAGCCTCCCGAAGTTCTGTGATTACAGGCATGAGTCACTTCTTCTAGCCGACGCTGGATCTTTCAATGCCGGAAAATGAGAAACCCTGCCAAATAACCCATCTAGCTGGGCACCTGCCCAAGGTCACACACAGCTTTAGTGAAATGGCATCACAGCAAGAACTTGCAAAGGTCCGGGCCAGGGGAGATCCCAGCGTCATGACCAGCCTTGCGCTGAAGGACGTCCAGGGTCCACCTTTCTCTGATTCGAGTAAGGAAAGTACTGAGTGTTCCTCAACTCTGACTTGCAAACAACGAAAAGTCTCCCCTGCAAGGCAAATAGAAATGACTGCTGTCAGCAGCAAGGCTGATCTAATAGCATCTGCATCTCTGGATTTGCAAGACAGGCTGTTTATGAGCTGCCTCATTCATCAGTTTCTTCAACACACCCGACTGCCTGTGAGGTCCGGGGCTGGGGGCTGTGGGAACTTGTTTGTGAAACCTAAGTGTGTTTACAAAAGAGCAGGGATGTGGGAGAGGACGGGGCTCCCCAAGTCCCCGGTTTGTCTGCACTTCTTCCATGTAGGTGTCTCCCATGCTGGTTCTGATGGTTGTTTCCATGACGGAAGGAACGCCTGGGACGAAGGAAGCTTTTCCCCCTTGGAGACGTCTAAACCTGTCCTGGGGGCCTGAGGCGTTTGGCTCAACTCCCTCTCCCCACACGCAAGTTGCCCACCAGGGACTCCAAAATCTGAGCAGGGGCTATGCTGGCTCAGAGGCCCCTCCTCTTGGCACGAGTCCCTCCCCAGCGCGAGCCTGGTGGCTGAGGCTTTGCTCCAGCTAGTTCTGAGTCAACAGCCTTCGCTTGTTCTCATCTGGGACGTCTTCATCCACTTCCACAAGACGGTGGAGCTGCCGGGGAGAGGCTGCCCTCAGACAGGGCAGGCTGGGCCACTGCGGGTTTGCACCTGTTTGTTCTCTTCTGAAAGTCAAGACAACGAAGACATTTTCTTGTTCATTCTAACTGGTTGGTCTCAGACCATCCTGGCAAAGCCAGCAAGAGGCTTTCTAAAACCTTCCAGCTTTGTGTCCTGGGCATAAGGAGCCTAGCTGAGCAACAGATGACGTCTGGGCACCCGCTTTCTGAGTGGGCTGAAACGGCAGTGCTCTGGGGGTCCTGGGTGCCAGGGCCCTGGGTGGGAAGCAGGGGTGTTCCCTCCACCTGGACAGAATCTCCCAGCTTGCCAACAAGGAAGATGGGTGCTTGCCGAGAGGCAGGATGGCATCGTGGGCAGAGGCCCAGACATGGAGCCGAGTTGCCGTGTGTAGCGAGTTGCCTCTGCATGCATTCTGAATACACGTTCTCATGCCAGAAGCAGGGTGCAGTCGCCCTCAACACAGCTTCCAGCTCTCCTCCTGCTCCTCCTGGTTCCTCAAGGCAGTTGATCCAGAGACCTACCTCATACCAACGCCTCCTGGTGACTGCCTCCCGGCAGGGTCAGTGGGCTGCATGCAGCTGGGGTTAGCAATTCTTTAACAACAGTAATGTGCTCACTGGTTTAGCTCAGTGGGCTGGTGTTCAACTGTGAAAGAGAAGAACAAAATTAAGGAATGTGCACAAAAGGCTGGAGAGAGAGTACCAAGGCTGCCTAAAGGCTGCAGTGAAATCAGCAGGACTTTCTAGCTTGCAGGGTGAAAAAAATTCCACGAGACCGTGTGAGTTTATTGTTCTACTTGGCAGTACATAAAATAGAGACAGGTGATAAAAATAGGCAAGGCTTATTCACACCCACTGTATACACCAGGGCTGTTCTGAGAGCTCTATAAATATTAACTCACCCAATCCTCACAACCACCCTAGGAGCTAGGTACGTCCCATTCAGAAATGAGGACACAGGCATCACAGTAGCACCTAGCTCCCAGGCCACTTGGGAGGATTGAGAGGGTTAATAGCTATCAGCTGAGCTGGGACAGCTACATGCAGCCTACTGGACTCACCCCACTGACCCCACCCCCACATGGACTGTGCAGCTCTGCTGCGGAGACCACCTTTCAGTCACAGGGGGACCCCACAGAGCTCGTGACGCTTGCTCCAAACCCACCGACTGGAACTCCCTGTGGGAAACTTGCCTGGGTCACATCTGGGACCCCAGTAAAGGCTCTGGTAGGCAGATCTCTCTCTCCCCTGCCTCCCCCCACTGATTGAGCTCTCTGCTGTCTCTGGACTGTCCATCAGTCCTCCTGGGCACCCAGGAGGTTTCTGAGGTATTATTACTCCAGTGAGTCATGAACCACTTCAGTGTCTCCCCGCGTGCCACTGAGCTGCCCCCCACCCATCACACCTGACTGGCCCCCCTAAAACCTAACTCTGCTCCTGGTCAGGGCTCTCCTGGAAAGTGGCTCGCTTGGCCAATGGACACTCTCCAGAGGGCGATCTCAAGGCCAAGTTAGAAGGCAGTATGACCTCGGGGTTTGTGTGCTGGCACGCCCACTTGCTCACAGCGCAAGCTCATGCAGGGCAGCCTCAGTCTCCTCATCTCTCAATGGGGAGTAAGAGATGTGCCTAGCCCCAGGGTGGTTGTGAGGATTGAGTGAGTTAATATTTATAAAGTTCTGGCTGGGCGTGGTGGCTCACACCTGTAATCCCAGCATTTGGGAGGCTGAGGCAGACAGATCACCTGAGCTCAGGAGTTCCAGACCAGCCTGGGCGACAGGGTGAAACTTTGTTCTACTAAAAATACAAAAATTAGCTGGGCATGATGGTGCATGCCTGTAGTCCCAGCTACTCAGGAGGCTGAGGCACAAGAATTACTTGAACCTGGGAGGCAGAGGATGCGCTGAGCCAAGATCCCTGCACTGCACTCCAGCCTGGGTGACAGAGAGAGATCCTGTCTCAAAAAAAGAAATATATATGTATAAATACATAATATATATATTAATTAAATATATAATTAAATATATATTAATATGTATCATAATTGATATATTAATGTATATTTAATATATGTTTATATATACATAAAACCCTTAGAACAGTCGTGGTGGGTGTACACAGTGGGTGTGAATAAGCCTCATCTATTATGATTATGGTGACCTGTTTCCATTTTATGTACTGCCAAGTAGAACAATAAACTCACACTGTCATGGAATTACTTTTGTTCACCCTGCGAGCTAGAAAGCCCTGCTAATTTCACTGCTGCTTTCGGAAGCCTTGACGCTCTCTCTCCAGCCTTTTGTGCGCATTCTTTAATTCTGTCCTTCTGTTTCACAGTTGATCACCCAGCCCACTGAGCTGAACCAGTGAGCACATGATTGTTGCTGAAGAACTGCTAATTATGAAACAATTACTGATTTCCCAGTTTGTCTGTGTGGTGTGAAGTTGATGGGACCCTGGTGCCCGCAGTCAACGCCCCCTCCTGCCAGGGTAACTGGGAAAAGGAGCCAGTGAGACACTTCCTGCTTCCTCCTGCTAAGTTTCATGGTGGGTGGGTACCGGCTTTCTAAACTCCATTTGCCTTTTCCATTGTCTTGTTCTCTCCTCCTGGCTCCTTCAGAAATTCCTTCTGAAATGTCTGCCCAAGCTCTTCCCTGCAAATGCAGAGCGCTTTCCCCCAGCCCCAGACGCTCACTGGCCCTGGAGACCTGCCTGTGTGTACCAACAGTTGGTTCAGAAATTCTCATCCCGTGTGCATCTTTGTGTGTTTGTTGATAAGAAAATCTTGTTAAAATAAAAATGTGACCAGGCGCGGCAGCTCACACCTGTCATCCCAGCAGTTTGGGTGGCATAGGTGGGCAGATCATTTGAGGACAGGAGTTCCAGACCAGCCTGGCCAACATGGTGAAATCCCATCTCTACTAAAAATACAAAAATTAGCCAGGTGTGATGGCAGGCACCTGTCATCCCAGCTACTCGGGAGGCTGAGGCAATAGAATCACTTGAACCCGGGAGGCAGAGGTTGCAGTGAGCTCAGATCGTGCCACTGCACTCCAGCCTAGGGGACAGAGTGAGACCCTGTATCAAAAAAAAAAAAAAAGTATTCATTGATAAGGACAACCATGAATTCCTTTCAACAGATGGGTTCACTTCATTACTTTCCATCCTGCTGGCAACACCTCCATCCAACAGGAAAGAAACCAGCTCATCATTGGTATCCCTTTTCTCTGCTTTAGCTTTTCCTTAGGATGTACCGCCCTCTGATGTACTGTTTAATTTACTTTTTTATTATGTTAATTTATTGTCTGTATCCCTCATTAAAAGTAAAGTTCCAGACACTTTTCAAAAGAAGACATACAGTGGCCAGGAAGCATATGGGGAAAAAGCTCAACATCACTGATCACGACAGAAATGCAAATCAAAACCACCATGAGCCAGTCAGAATGGCTGTTATTGACAAGGCAAAAAATAACAGTGCTGGTGAGGTTGTGGGGAAAGCGGAACGCTTATACCCTGTTGGGGGAATGTAAATTAGTTCAATCATTATGGAAAGCAGTATGGCGATTCCTTGAAGAGCTAAACACAGAACTACCATTCAATCCAGCAATCCCATTACTGGGTATATATCCAGCGGAATATAAATCGTTCTACCATAAAGACACATATACACATATGTTCATTGGGGACTGCTCACAATACCAAAGACATGGAAGCAACCTAAATGCCCACCAGTGGTAACTGGATAAAGAAAATGTGCTATATATACACTATGGAATATTATGCAGCCACAAAAAAGGATGAGATCAGGAGCTAAGGTGGCTCAGGCCAGTTGTCCTGGTGCTTGAGGAGGCGAGGCTACATGTTCGAGGCCAGCCTGGGCAACATAAGAACCTCTTGTTCATTAAAAAGAAAAAAAAAGAATGAGATCATGTCCTTTGTAGAAACATGGGCAGAGCTGGAGGCCATTATCCTTAGCAAACTAACTCAGGAACAGAAAACCAAATACTGTACATTTTCACTTATTTGGCACTTAGACACAAAGAGGGGGACAGCAGACACTGGGTCCTACTTGAAGGTGGAGGGTGGGAGGAGAGGGTTAGAAAAAGCACCTCTTGGGTACTAGGTTTAGTTCTGTGGGCTACAACAGTGTGCAGCATACAGTGCTCGGGAAGTACTCACAGAACTCCTCCGTTAATCATGCGGTTGGCGGGGAGGGTGCATGGCCTGTGCTCCAGGGACAGTCCAGGAACTGGCTGTTCTGAGCCTCGTTGAGTGTGGAGCTTGAGAGCGAGTGTCTAGGATCTCTGGCAGCCACCTCACTTTGCCACGTCAACTAAGTGTTTCATCATTTTTCAGGTAGTTCATCTTTTTCATGGTCTACAAAAGTGTGGGTCCCATGATGGACTGGAAATTAGAAACAAAATAAAAACGTGTCCTTACCGGACGGTTAGAGAAGTACCAGGCCAGTGAACAAAAGCAAGTCTAAAGAACTGGGAAGCAGGAAATCTATATTTCTAAGATTTCCAAGCCAAGAAAACTGGAGTGTGCAGGATGCTGCGTGTGGCCAGGCAGGGTTCAGCCACAAAGGAGCCACAGGCAGAAGGGCCGAGGAGGAAGGGGGGCTGAGGCCTTCTTGGAATCTGCCCCATCCTTGTGCCCCTGCATGCGCTTGCCTGGGGGAATGGGGACAGTCACCACATTCTGTCCCCCGGGAAGGGTGCCCACCACACCACCCCGTGCCCTTTATGGACGGGGCAGCTCTCTACCGCCGGCCACAGCTGCTGGCTTCGGATGGGATTTTGTTCTTCTATGGGGAAACCCAGCCAGCAGCGTCAGCCCATGCCCAGGAGTTCCAGGCCGCCTTTCCTGACAGCCGGCTCCATGAATTCTGATGTGTCTAGCCAGCTCCTACAACCACGAAGCCAGGTCCCTGCAATCAATCTGCATATATACCCTATGTCTCCTGCTCGTTCTGTTTCTCTGGTTAAATCCTGACAGATACAGATTGTATTAGTCACGTGGGCCAACTTTTGACTTGGTCAGAATACCAGAAAACCATCAAAATCTTGAACTTCTGGCTGGGCATGCTGGCTTACACCTGTAATCCTAGCATTTTGGGAGGCCAAGGTGGGTGGATCACGAGGTCAGGAGTTCAAGACCAGACTGGCCAACATGGTGAAATCCCATCTCTACTAAAAAATACAAAAATTAGCTAGGCGTGGTGGCTCATGCCTGTAATCCCAGCTACTTTGGAGGCTGAGGCAGGAGAACTGCTTGAACTGGGACCCAGGAGGTGGAGGTTGCAGTGAGCTGAGGCTGCACCACTGCACTCCAGCCTGGGCTACAGAGTGAGACTCTATCTCAAAAACAAAACAAAACAAAACAAAAAAACCCTCAAACTTCTGTTTATCCAAATATAACTGCCAACAGCCCTCTTCTATGGTGGCATCAGAAGTTCCATTTTTTACTTTCTGAATGCTTGGCAGCCAGCATGGTTCTCCGCATTTACCTGGCACATGTCTTCTGCTAGTCCTTGGCAGCTGACGGCCAAAGACAGATCCAGAGCCTGGTGAAGTCGATGCCAGTCGCAGCATCGGGCCTCTGTGTGGGCTGGGGACCCTGCCACAGGACCGGAGCCCACGACTCAGCATCTTCGTGAAAAGGGATGCCAAGACATGAGAAAACAGGAAAGGGCAGTGTGGCAAAACCCCTCTATTAAAAATACCAAAAAATTAGCCGGGCACGGTAGTTGGTGCCTGTAGTCCCAGCTACTTGGGAAGCTGAGGCAGGGAAATCTCCTGTACCTAGGAGGCAGAGGTTGCAGTGAGCTGAGATCGCGCCATTACACTCCAGCCTGGGCCACAGAGCGAGACTCCCAACTAAAAAATAAAAAAAAGGAAAGGGAATTCATGGCCTTTCCCTTCCTCTTAAGACATTAACAATGAAGAGACCAATGTAGCAAGGTGGAGAGAAGAGAGAAGACGCAACACATGCCAGCTCCAGTGTGGCCCTGTGGGAAGTCCAGGGACAGGACCCGAGGCACGGCTATCAACTCAGCTCTCAAACCTGCCCTAATACAGGCCAGCTCAGTGTGCCCAGAAAGGGACCCCATCACTCTGTGCCTCGGTGTCCTCATCTGTGGAATAAGTTGGCTGGATTATTTCCAAGCTCCTTCTCTGGTATCCTGCAGTTCAATCCATGAGACGCCAAACTCTGCAGCACACAACAGCCGTCCAGTGTGGGCACCTGTGCTGTCACCACGGGAGCCCTATTCCCGCTGTGCTCACCTCTGCAATTGGTTTGTTTTTGAGATGGAGTTTTGCTCTTGTCGCCCAGGCTGGAGCGCAATGGTGCAACTCAGCCTCCTGAGTAGCTGGGATTACAGGCACACACCACCACGCCCAGCTAATTTTTGTATTTTTAGTAGAGATGGGTTTTCACCATGTTGGCTAGACTGGTCTCGAACTCCTGACCTCAGGTGATCCACCCGCTTCAGCCTCCCAAAGTGCTGGGATTACAGGTGTGGGCCACCACACCCACAATTCCTCTGGAATTGTGAAACAACCTTTGAGGACCTGCGAGTCTCTAGCCCACAACTGACCTGTGCCCACCTTCCTGCCAACATCTGGCTGGGTTACGAAGGCCACCTCTAGACATGAGCAGAATTAGTTTAACTCACCCAGAACTCCAAGCTCCCTGCAAGAGTTTCCAAGATAAGTTTCCCCTTTGACCCACCTGACACTGCCTGTCAAACTCCACCCTGCCTTCCATGGGCTTTCCCTGGGTTTGTCTCCCTAACTCACATGTGACCTCAGTACCTGGCACTTTACCTCCGTCTTTGCCCAGGAAACACTGGGAAATGTTTGCCCCATCAGAAGGCTTGGGAAAAAGCTGTCGATGGCCAGTAGGATTTTTTTGACATGGAAATCAATTGCATGCGGGAAGAGGAAAGGAGCTTTTTAAAAACCAGCAAGAGGCTGGGCACAGTGGCTCACGCCTGTATTCCCAGCACTTTGAGAGGCTGAGGTGGGTAGATTACAAGGTCAAGAGATCGAGAATCCTGGCCAGCATAGTGAAACCCCATCTCTACTAAAATATAAAAATTAGCTGGGCGTGGTGGCGCATGCCTGTAATCCCAGCTACTCGGGAGACTGAGGCAGGAGAATTGCTTGAACCCGGGAGGTGGAGGTCGCAATGAGCCGAAATCACACCACTGTACTCCAGCCAGGTGCCTGGTAACAGAGCGAGACTCTGTCTCAAAAAAAAAAAAAAAAAACCAGCATGGTGCTTTTCCAGCACCCAAAGTCCACATAGGGTGACAATTCGATTATCCACATGTGGTAGAAGGTGTCTGAGGTCACGCTCTTCACCCAGCCTTTTTCATTAACTTGAGAACCTCCTGCCTCTCACATGATTTACAAAAACAACAGCCATGCCAGCAACCAAGAGTTGGGTCATTCGAGTTATGCCAAAGAACCTTATAATGGACAGAGCCGTCCATTTGCTTTGAATATGCACAGATATCTGACATAAACCATGCAATACAGAGGAGAGCTCCAGCTTTCCAAACCTAAGGAACGAGACTCCAGGGACGGGGAACAAGAGCCTCCCCAGAAAGCTGGCTGGGTCTTTCCACTGGAAGACGTGGAAAATGATGAAAACCCAATGTCTCAGGGATCCCCTGAAAACTAAAACAATGCTATAATGGGATGGGAGAGCAGAACGTTCCCTTGCAGACGGAGCTACACCTTGTCACTGAGCCTGGAGACAGTCCTGCTTTCTATTTCTGGGTGCAAGTCACTCTCCGGCGCAGAAAAACGCAGGTATTGATGAAACTAGAACTGAAAGAATGGTGAAGTTAGCCCACTTTGGGGCTCCCAGCCCCAAAAGTGGACCCTTCCAGCTGCAGGGGGTCATGCTTCTTAGAGTCAAGGGATCCAGGGAAACACTCAAAGATCTGGAATTTTAATTTCTGCTCCGTGGCTTTACCCAGATTGATCTATTTGCTTCACACCTCAGGGACTTTGTGCTTTGAGGAGGGCTCCTCTGAGTCTCCCAAAAGCTCACCACTTCGCTGGGGAGGGAAGCAATGATGGGGAAACCGGAGCGGAAACACCTGTGGCTGTTCCGTCGCCGCCTGGGTGGAGGAGGGACCTCTGGGCTTTGCAGTGGTGAGTTTACCTGCGACATCTTGAATGTGGCAGGCCACTACAGCTGCTGTGGCATGAGGATTTTCGCTCTTCTTCACGTGCAAAACCAGAGTTCTTTGGCCAGCTCTGGATCGATCACCAAGCTCTTTAAAGGAAGCTGAGTAACCAATATGAGTGACACCCACAGCGGCTTCTCATGCCTCTGTGGTTGGGCTTCGTGTGCCAGTGCCTGCCACAGCTGGGTACTTGGGCAGGAGCCTGCTCTGTGCCACTATTTCTCTCTCTTTTTTTTTTTTTTTTTGAGACAGTCTCACTCTGTTTCCCAGGCTGGAGTGCAGTGGTGCAATCTCGGCTCGTGGCAACCTCTGCCTCCCGGGTTCAAGCGACTCTCCTGCCTCAGCCTCTCAAGTACCTGGTTGACAGGTGTGAGCCACTGCACCCAGTCACCTACCAGGGAATGGCAATCTCTATTTTAGGGGAGGCACTGGTGATTGTCTCTTTTTTTTAATTTTATTTTTTTGAGTCAGAGTCTCACACTGTTGCCCAGGCTGGAGTGCAGTGGCACGATCTCAGCTCAGTGCAACCTCCACCTCCCAGGTTCAAGCAACACTCATGCCTCGGCCTCCTGAGTCACTGGGATTACAGGCGCCTGCCACCATGCCTGGCAGCCTTCCTTTATATTTAAAAAAAAAAAAAAAAAACCTGTCATAAATGGGAAAAAATATCCCAATGGCAATAGCTACAGAGACAATAAAATGGGAGAACAAATGATGGTGTGTCCATGCTATGGAACATCACGTAATCTTGCAGACGGGTGTGCCAGGCCATTACCTACTGTCTCAGAGACACACAGAATTAGAATGCTGTGGTAGCTTTGAGTTCCATGTTGCTTAAGATAGGTTTTTCTTTTTTGAGACAGGGTCTTGTTCTGTTACCCAGGCTGGAGTGTAGTGGTGTGACCACATCTCACTGCAGCCTTGACCTCCTGGGCTCAAGTGATCCTCCCACCTCAGCCTCCCCAGTAGCTGGGACTATAGGAGCACACCACTAGGCCCAGCTAATGTTTTGTACTATTTGTAGAGACAGAGTTTTGCCATGTTGCCCAGGCTGGTCTCAAACTCCTGGACTCACGCAATCCTCCCACCTTGGCCTCCCAAAGTGGTGGGATTACAGGCATGAGCCACTGTGCCCGCCTTAGGATAGTTTTGATAACTGTCAAGATTTTCAAGCAAGGCTGGACCCAGAACTACAGAGAAACCCTCAATCCATCTGGTTTCCATTTGCACGTAGGACCTAGAGATCTCAGCAACCAGCACCTTTCCCCCACTGGATCAGGCAAAGAATTGCACGGGCCAGCCACACCCTCCATGCAGCTTTCTCAGGCTCTGTCTGCAATTGGTAGATAATCGCATGCAAATACCTCTTGCAGGATGTCATGAGAAAGGAAACTGTTCCTCCTCTAGAGAACACTCCCATCTTGCGTCACATGCAGAAAAGATGCCTTCGAGTTTTATAACCTTTAGCGAGTACATTTCCCAATGTCATGAGGTGCGCTTGCCTGATGTGTTTATGCAGTCCTTCTGTGTGTTGCAAGAATCTGTACAAAGTATGACTTATGTATTTGGTGGCTTATGCAAGTAGCCTCTGAAAGCTACACCAAGCCATTGCTGGGATCTCTGCATCGTCCTCAGCAAGTTGGAAATGGAATCCCCATTGGTGAAAGTCAGATAACCTCATTAGCAGACCCACCTGTTTTTTTTTCTTGCTAGCACTTTCGAACACACAGTGACTAGATTTCAGGGAGGGGTTGAATCAAATGAGAAATGGGCTGAAAAATAACATATCCTGGAAAAATCATCGCCAGGTGAACAGCCACACGGAGGGGCTCTCGTCAGCCATGGAGGTTGCCAGCAGTGGCTTCTGTGTGATGTGCCTGCGATTCTGATATGGTGTGGCTGTGTCTCCACCAAAATCTCATCTTGAATTGTAGCTCCCGTAATTCCCACATGTGGGAGGGACCCGGTGGAAGACCAGTGAATCACGGGGTGGTTTCCCCCACACTGTCCTCACAGTAGTGAGTAAGTCTCACATGATCTGATGATTTTATAAGGGGTTTCCCATTTCGCTTTGCTCCCATTCTCTTCCCTTGTCTTCCACCACATAAGACGTGCCTTTCACCTTCCACCATGATCGCCAGGCTTCCCCAGCCTCATGGAACTGTGAGTCCATCAAACCTCTTTTTCTTTATGAATTGCCCAGTCTCAGGTATGTCTTTACCAGTAGCGTGAGAACAGATCAGTACAGGTTTCACATTCTGAGTCACGTGCAACCGAGGTTCTCACTGCTGAAGAAGGGAGGATAGTGTGATACGGTTTAGATCTGTGTCTCCACCAAATCTCATATCAAATTATAATCAGCCACCGAAACAAAAAAGTATCTTCAGTCAATTTCATAGACCCAGAGCCCATCTGTACAAGAGGAGCCCCGGCCTCCTTAAGAAAGAGCCCCCCAGTGGCCCCGCAAGTACGTTTGAAAGAGTCCCTAATTATTTTTAACATATAATTAGGCATAACATAGACAGAGTCTCACTATGTCGCCCAGGTTGGTCTTAGACTCCTGGGCTCAAGTGATCCTCCTGCCTCAGCCTCCCAAAATGCAGGGATTACAGGCATGAGCCATTGCACCTGGCTGAGTCCCTTAACCTCTCCCTAAAGGAACCTACAGACATGTGTCCAAGGATACACTGGGAAAGGGAGTATGCAGATGTTTGAGAGCTGTTGGATCCAGGGTCTGAGTCGTCACTGACACCCGGAGGCCTCAAATGCTGCCGATTCTTGCCAGCTAGGGGGCTCTGTGATGGGTCAGACGTAACGGGAGGGCAGAGCGGGTTGGAGCGGGCACGGGATGGATGGCACTGGGACCCCCTTTGCCTCCGTCACGTCCTCTGGGTCCAGCAACAAGCTTCATGTCACAGTAGCTCATGGTGTTTCGCCTTCTCCTGCACTGTGCCCCCACATTAGGACTTCTCTGATGACACAGGGAGGGGCCGCTTGTAGCAGGCACAGGCCTGGAGGTTCAAGGGCATTGATCCCAACTTGAAGACATTACAAAAATGGGTGAGAAATGTCTTGATGTGCACATGCTAAGACTACACTTTAGCCTGAAAATGGGCTGGAAATGGTGAATAAAACAGCTTCCGGTGCACAGAAATCAAGTCAGCTGTTAAGTTCAGGTTTTGTTTCCTTATATCTTTATTTTTGTTTTTATTTTTTGAGACAGAATGTTGTCTGTCGCCAAGGTTGGAGTGCAGTGGCACGGTCTCGGGCTCCATCTCGGCTCACTGCAACCTCCACTTCCTGGGTTCAAGCAATTCTCCTGCCTCAGCCTCCTGAGTAGCTGGGATTACAGGTGCATGCCACCACGCTCGGCTAATTTTTGTATTTTTGGTTGAGATGGGTTTCACCATATTGGTCAAGCTGGTCTCGAACTCCTGACCTCATGATCTGCCTGCCCTGGCCCCCCAAAGTGCTGGGATTACAGACGTGAGCCACTGCGCCTAGCCACTTCTATCTTATTTTATTTTCTGTTTTAAGATACTTCTGGAGAAGGCCTAAAGGACAGGGAATACTGCCCTGCAATCCTAAGGAGAAACTCCGGACGCCAGAGACGGCTTGCAGCTTAGAAGAAAAGTTTCTTTCCCTGACATCGTGTCCCTTCACTGTCCTCATCAGGGAATGCCCGGAATAAGAAAAATCTCAGAATTAAATCTTGATGGAAATGATGCAGGGAATGTGGCCTAGAAATCCAAATTCAGATTGCAGATGGTTTCAGAACCCTGGCTTGGGCCTGAAAAGGACCCATGAGGCCTGATGGGGAGTAGGCCTAGGGGCTATGTCAACAGGACGGCATCCTAATTTTCTAGGACGTCTTTATGAAGGGTCCAGCTGTCAGTCCACATGGCCCGCCATGTCCCTACAGAGCTGTGAGAGGCCACAGGACCAACCCGCCACTCCTCTTCTGTGGTGCCATGGCAGGAAGCCACACTCTCCAGCAAAGCTGACCCAATCTGAACCTGCAGACACACCCACACCAATGTCCCTGGGGTCACAAATCGCTGTAGCCCACAGCATCTTGTTGGCAATTGAGTGTGTAGATGAGAGGGCCGCACAGCCCAGCCAACCGTGTTGATTGATATTGGAGACGGTGGGCAAAGCCAGCCTGGTGGGCCCCCCTCTGCCTTGCCCAGGGCAGGAAGACATTTTTCAGACTTTCCCCATGAGTATGCTACCAGCAGCAAATCCGCACGGGTCTGCAGCAACTCCATCCTGGCCTCCTCAGAGGAAACAATTCAGGGCAGAAGGAGGTTTGAGGCAGAGGGAGAATTGAGGCACATTTTAGAACAGAAGTGAGAGTTGATCAAAAAGTTTTGGAGGCTGAATGCGGTGGCTCAAGCCTGTAATCCCAGCACTTTGGGAGACTGAGGCGGGTGGATCACAAGATCAGGAGTTTGAGACCAGCCTGGCCAATGTAGTGAAACCCCGTCTCTACTGAAAATACAAAAATTAACCTGGCGTGGCGGTGTGCACCTGTATTCCCAGCTACTCGGGAGGCTGAGGCATAAGAATTGCTTAAACCTGGGAGGGCGAGGTTGCAGTGAGCCAAGATCGCACCACTGAACTCCAGCCTGGCAACAGAGCAAGACTTCTGTCTGTTAAAATAAAAAAGTTTTAGAGCAGGAGTGAAAGGAAGTAAAGCATACTTTGAAGAGGGCTGAGTGAGAGATCCACGTACTCGCTCATCCCTGGGCGTGGGGTTTATCCACTGGCATGGCCGCGGGGTTTTCTCTTCTCCTCCCTCGCTTCTTCCCTTGGGCCAGGCTGTTGCCCCGTGCAGCCACGCTGGTCGGCGCTCAGGACGGTGACTGCAGGCGGAGCGCGTTTGCTGAGGTTGTGCGCATGCTCTCCAGGGCGCTTTGCCTTTACCCGTTGCGCCCCCAGCGGAAGTCCATACGTCGCCATTTTGCCTCTCAGTGCGTACACGAGCTCACTCGCCGAACTCTAGGGCTTATCGGGAAGCTACTGCTCACCAGTTTCAGGTGTTTTTTATTTACTGGGAGACTATCTTCCTCTGGCGTGGGCTGCACCCAATTATCATTTCAGAGAGACAGTTTAACCACTGCCTGACCATCACCTGACGGTCACCCGACATTCCTGGGGTGGCGGGCGCCACTCATGTCTGCCCGACTTCCTACGCTAACAAGCAGAGCCATGGAGTGGAGACGGGCAGCGACAGGGCTGCCAAGGCGTCTTCTAGTCCGGGGAAGCAGTGTTTCCCCCACCCTCGCTCAGCCTTCCTTCCTGCCAGCATCCAGGGATCTCACCTCAATAAAGGAGGCCTCCCAGCCTGCACTAGGCACCTCCAGCTCCTTTCTGTAGGCCCCAGGAGGCTGTGACATGGCGCAAAATGTCACCATCACTGAAGGCTCTGTGTGCAAGTAACAAGTCTCCCACTCAGAGAACTGCTCCCTCATCAAGCTCCCTGGCAGCCCCAGCAGATGCTCTCTTCCCGTTTAACCCCAGCAGCCCCACAACTCATAAGTCCAGATATCCAGAATGCAAATCCAAACAGCAAGGAGATAAACTGGTCCTCAGCTTATCTCCAGAGCAGAGATCAATATCCATAAAGAGCTCCCGACTTGGGGTGCTAGGCCAGCTCTTTGCCCAAGAAGAGTGGAGGTCCAGGTTGATCATTATGAAGTCAGCCCACCCTGAAGACACCATAAACCTAACAGGGACCTCATCCTTCCTCAAGGTATCAGTGACTATTTTACATATGCCTTGAATTTTACAGTAGAAAAAAGTTATGTGGGCTAATAGAAAAAAGTTATGTGGGCTAAGGAGTGTGTGCAGGCTCGTGTGCATCCAGCTCTGGTTGCTTGGAACCATCGTGCCCACCCCAGTGACTCCACTAGACCACTTCATTGCCTGACAGCCAGTGACATATTTGGTCACATGCAGTCACACTGCCTTTTGGTGGCAGTACCATTGCAGAGCTGTTAATGTCTCCCTCTCTTCCCCCAGCAGTGCCAGAGTGTGCACAGGTTCAAGTATTTAATTAACAAACAGAAAAATAAAGAAAAAAATGTTCTTTGGGAGGCCAAGGCGGGCGGATCATGAGGTCAGGAGATTGAGAGCATCCTGGTTTACATGGTGAAACCCCGTCTCTACTAAAAATACAAAAAAATCAGCCAGGCATGGTGGCATGCACCTGTAGTCTCAGCTACGTGGGAGGCTGAGGCAGGAGAATCACTTGAACCTGGGAGGCAGAGTTTGCAGTGAGCCAAGATTGTGCCATTGCACTCCAGCCTGGGCAACAAGATCAAAACTCCGTCTCAAAAAAAAAAAAAAGTTAAAAGTCACGATAATGCACCAAGTGACTAAAATTGATAGTGCCAACATCAAAGACAGCAAAGAGCTGACTGCTCAGTAGAAGGTGAAAAAGTTAGCTTTGACTGGTTGTTAATTCAGCTTAGCCTTGAGGGCTGTGTGTTTTATTGGGGGGAAGGCTCAAACCAAACTTCAATAATATTGTCAAAGTTTTCAGCAAGATTTTGTCAGAAAAGTGAGGTATGAGAAATATGGTAATTTTTAGCTTCGTGGAAATAAAATCACTTGAGAAATATGTCTGTGCATCAAAGGGCATTATCAAGAAAGTGAAAAGGCAACCCACAGAGTGGGAAAAAACATTTGCAAATCCTCTGATGAGGATCTAGCATCTGGAATATAAAAGAATTCTTACAAGTCAGTAGCAAAGACAACCCCATTTAAAAATGATCAAAGGACCTAACATATTTCTCCAAAGAAGATATACAAATGGTCACTAAGCACATGAGAAGAGCTCACCATTGCCGGTCATTAAGAAAATGCAAATCCAAACAGCAAGGAGATACCACCTTACAACCTCTAGGCTAACTATAATTTTTTAAAAAGCTGAAAATAACAAGAATTGGTGAGGATGTGGAGAAATCAGAATGCTCATACATTGCTGGTGGGAATGAAAAATGGTGCAGCTGCTATGAAAAAGTTTGGTTGTTCCTTAAAAAGTTACACATAGAATTACCGTATGACCCAGCAATTCTGCTCCTAGGTATACACCTAAAATAACTGAAAACTGGTGCTCAAACAAAAATTGGTACACATATGCTCATAGCATCATTATTCACAGTAGCTAAAAGATGGAAGCAAACCAGCTGTCCATCAACAGATGGATGGATAAACAAATTGTGGTCTATTGTTCATCCTTAAAACATCCTGGCCAGGTGTGGTGGCTTACGCCTGTAATCTCACCATTTTGGGAGGCCAAGGTAGGCAGATCACCTGAGGTCAGGAGTTTGAGACCAGCCTGGCCAACACAGAACTGTATAATACGTGGCCTTTTATGCCTGGCTTCTTGCACTAAGCATAATGTTTGCAAGGAGGCTGAGGCGGAAGAATCACTTGAACCAGGAGGCAGAGGTTGCAGTGAGCCGAGATTGTACCACTGCACTCCAGCCTGGTGTCAGAGCGAGACACCACTGTCTCAAAAAAAAAAAAAAAAAAAATTATGCTAAACGTCAGTGTATTTGAGGACACAGTGACACATAGGAATGTGTCATCTTTGCACAGAAGCCCAAGGTCACGATCCGCCCTTCACAGACTCAACTGGAGTGCTGTCTCCCTAGTGACAACTGTGAGTATCACACACCTCCATGTGGTGCCCAGTGGGAGTGTCTAAGCCTGAGAGGCTGCGCCAGGCTGCCCCAAGCTCCACGCATTATCCTGGGGGTTTCCAAATGTTTCCACTGTGCCTCGCATTTCGGTACGAAATTTACATGGCTGATAGGGCTGGGTACTCGAGGAAACAGGCTGCAGGTGACCACAGCTGAAGCCACCCCAGCCTGCCCCAAATCTGGATCCAGGACACACTGGAATGGCACATCTCAGATGAGTTCTGCCACCCAACAACCAAACTCCCAGGCTCAGGCTGGGTGCTGTCCTCTCTTGGTAAGTCCCCATCCCCGTCACACACAGGATGAGCTTCCATCTCTGAGCTCTGTATCTGACACTTACCTCTGTCTTTGTCCAGGAAATGCTGGGAAATTCCTGCTCCATTTTAGAGAAAAACACTGATTTCCAAGTAGGTATTTGTCCCATGGAAGTCAACGTCACGTCCTGCATTGGGGACGGCTCTGAAAAAAAAAAATGCAATGCAAGTTTCCATGTCCCTGTACCCAAGGCATGGACATCCTGGAATCTTCACAGCGTGATAAACAAAAAATCCCAATATGTGCCCAGAAAAATGAAAACAAACGTCCACACGGAGACATGCACTCAAAGTCCAGCATTATTCACAGTAGCCGAAAGGTGGGAACCACCCAAATGCCCGTCAACAGATGCACAGATAAACGAAACATGGCCATTACTCAGACAGAAAAAGGAGTGACGTTCTGATATATGTTACGATTTACATAAACTTGAAAACCATTATTTTCATAAGCCTTGAAAACATGATGTAAGTCGAAGTCAGACACAAAAAGCCACATAGGGAATGGTTCCTTTTAGAGGCTAAATCCAGAAGAGGCAAATCTGTAGAGGCAGAAAGGGAATTGGTGGTTAGCAGGGGATAGGAGAGGGGCGGAAGCGGGAGGGGCTACAGTCATCCCTTGCTATCCATGAGGGATGGGTTCCAAGACCCCTGAGGATACCACAGGCCATGGTTGCTCCAGTCCCTGATATAAAATACTGTAGTATTTGCATATAACCCCCGCACATCCTCCCATACACTTTATTATTTATTTATTTATTTATTTATTTTTACAGTCCAGAGGACTTTTATTTTTTTAAACACCTGTTATGCCATGAATTCATAGGGAATAGGTTCCAGCAGCTCAGGCTCCTTCCCATTGGTTCTCACAAAGTGTGCTTCTCTGGGTGGAGCAGGCTGGCGCTTCAGTTGAACCCAGGTGCCTTTTTCTTTGGATTCTTTCTTTTTCTGATCATTTTACTTCACACATTTTAGGAAGCTATCTCGGCTCTTAGAGTGCTCAATACGCACATTAATTCTCTTGGCAAGAATCTTGCCCTTAACTTGTTTGTTTACAACAATGCCAACAGCATGCTGGGTAACATTGTAGACTCTTCCCGTTTTGCCATGATAACATTTGTGGGGCATTCTTTTTGAAGAGTACCCATTCCCTTGATGTCTACAATATCACCTTTCTTATAGATTCGCATATATGTGGCCAAAGGAACAACTCCATGTTTTCTAAAAGGCCTAGAGAACATGTATCAAGTGCCTCTCCTCTTTCCCTTTGTGTTCGTCATTTTGGCGAATTACTGGAAGATTCGGCGGTTCCGGCCGAAAGGAAGCCCTTCCATACACTTTAAATCATGTCAAGGTTACCTAGGATACCTAATACAGTGTAAATGCTATGTAAATAGTTGTTATACAGTATTGTTTTTTATTTCTATTATTTTTCATTGTGGTATTGTTATTTTTTTTCCTAATATTTTCAATCCACAGTTGGCTGAATCCATGGATGTGAAACCTGTGGACATGGAGCGCTGGCTGTGTTTAATGGGGACAGGGTGTTTTCATGTTTTTACTTTTTTTTTTTTTTTGAGGTGGAGTCTCACTCTGTCGCCCAGGGTAGAGAACAGTTGCTTGATCTCGGCTCACTGTAATCTCCACCTCCTGGGTTCAAGCAATTCTCCTGCCTCAGCCTCCCAAGTATCTGGGATTACAGGCATGGGCCACTACACCCTGCTAATTTTTGTATTTTTAGTAGAGACAGGGTTTCACCATCTTGGCCAGGCTGGTCTTGAACTCCTGACCTCTTGATCCACCTTCCTAGGCCTCCCAAAGTGCTGGGATTATCGGCTTGAGCCACCACACCCAGCCTGTTTAATTTTATGAATCATAAAGAAAAGAATCTGAATCAAGATCTGGAAATACAATTTCCTATCTCTGGCTTTGCTTGGCCTGATCATTTCCAAACAAACCTAAGACTTGCTGTTTTGGCCAAATTCCTCCCCAGTCTAATCATCAGGCGGATATGACCATGGGGAACTGGCTGTCCCCTAGTCACCATCAGGCAGGCAGCAGCATTGCCTGAGGTATTGCCTTCTTGGCAGTTGATCCTTGAAGTTCACGGTTCCATCTGTGCTAAGGAATTCATCCCCAGATCTGAAAAACAGGGGCTCAGGTTTGTTCTGATAATGTCCATCGAGTCTGCAGAAGAAAGCAGAACAATTGGTCATTCCAAAGGTCTCCTGGAAAAACCAAGCCATTTGGCTTCTGGTTGTGAGCGGACGCTGCAGAGGGACTCTCAGAGGAGTGGGACCCTCGGGGGACCCCATGTGTGAGTGGATGTGGAAGGGGCACCCTGGTCAATAGTGAACACAGGAGCATGGTCCTAGTCATGAGTGGGCCCAGGAGGCGGTAAGCCTGGTGGCTGCGGCTCCTGCTCTCTTGCCCACCACCCAGGTGACCTGTGTGAGTCACCGAAACTACCTGCACCTTAGTCCCACAGTGCTGGGGTGGAGGCAACAGATGTCGCTGACTCTGGGTTACTGGGGGTGGTTAGATAATTGCCAACCTGGTGAACGCCCTGAGGCTGGGCATGGCTGGTAAGAAACTTTTTTTTTTCTTTTGAGATGGAGTCTCACTCTCATCGCCCAGGCTGGAGTGCAGTCGTGTAATCTCGGCTCACTGCAACCTCCACCTCCTGAGTTCAAGCGATTCTCCTGACTCAGCCTCCTGAGTAGCTGGGATTACAGGAGTGTGCCACCGCGCCTGGCTAATTTTTGTACTTTTAGCAGAGACGAGGTTTCTCCATGTTGTCCAGGCTGGTCTCAAACTCCTGACCTCAGGTGATCCTCCTGCCTTGGCCTCCCAAAGTGCTGGTATACAGGTGTGGGCCACTATGCCCAGCCGGCAGGTAAGGAACTTTAGAAGGGTTTTCTTCCTTGTGATTATGGCCAATACCCCTCTGTGCTGAATGATATGTGAGGACCCTGCACACCACCCTCTGCCCCCTTCATTTCACAAATGTGGAACAGAGGCTGCAGGGGCCACCTGCCCAGTGTGCACAACTCACCAGTGACTGGATAGGGTGACACTGCCATCTGTCACCCCAGGGCCAGGCTTTCTCCTCCCCAGGAACTGGTACTCGCCCACTCCACCTGCAAGTCCTCCAGGGGCTGAGCACTATATGGGAACAGGTGCATAGATTCCAGCACCCAGAGATTCTTCATGGCTAGCCACGGGGGCTCTGGCGGCCTTGGCCATCCCCTCTGTGTGCCTGCCTGAGGCAGCTGCGTGGAGCAGAGAGGGACCCAGGAAAGGTCACAGCAACCCCTCTGGTGCACCTGACACACCTCTAGACGGGCCAGCCCTGGCTTCAGTAAACGGACATCCTCTTCCTATGGAAAAGCCTATGAAAGCTGATTGAAAGTATTGAGGAATTGAAAGTATTTGAAGGAAGCGGATCAACCCTGCTCTCAGCCTGAACGGAGAGTGCGGCCCACAGGCTCTGGGAGAAGTCACTGTTTCAGACTCAGTCTCACGGGACACCAGGGGCCCGGTCAGCTGGGTTCCCCAAGCGCTCCCCCACAGAGAGCCTCTGTCCTCAGTGTCACAGTGGACGACCAACATTAAAACTCCCCAGGCCAGACCACACCTCGTTCTCACTTGCCTCGGAATCCCTGGAGAAATCAGACATCAGCCCTTCAAAAGCTCCCCAGTGATTTCAACCTGCAGCCCAGGTGGGGCGTCATTAGGCAGGTGTTGGCCACGTGTTACCCCAACTGGAGGCTCTCAGCTGGCCTGCTGGATGTTCACCCCACAATGGCCCAGATGCCCTATTTTGTGCATCACCTGGCTGGGTGGAGACAGAATAGCACCATAGTGACATCTGGCCCAGATGTGGGCGTGGCAGGCACACAGACCATGGGCCACCTGCGCCGTTCTTCACCCCGACTGCCCACGTCCCATTCGGTGCATTGGGGTCAGCACTCCCACCATAGCCTCCGTCTTCCCCAGGGCAGTACCATTGCTCTGGGGGCTTCAAAAAATTAAACTCACAAAAGGTGTTGATGGTGTTCTAGGTCCTCCTGGAAGCAGGTGTGTCAGTGTGCCCAGTGATGTTCAGAGTGTGCAGGGCCCTAGGCACGTACCCCGGTCTCCAATGCCCCTGTCGCTGTGATGGAGACTCCGCAGCAGGCAGGGAGAGCGGGTGGAGAAGGTACGCCGCAGACACCACATCTGCCCCAGGGCCTGGCCGAGGCTGCTCATCAGAAGGGGAGCCCCGAGACCTCGAACGCAACATCTTCAGATCCCAATTCCCTCCCTGATGGGGTAGAACAATGTCCCCCAAAGACTCATGTCCACAAGAAGCCTCAGAATGTGGCTTTTAGTAGATATAGAGTCTCTGCAGATGTCCTTTGTTAAGCTGAGGCCATAATGAGTTAGGGTGGGTCCCAATCCAATAACAGAGTTTTGTATGCAGAGAGAAAACAGAGGCACATGAACAGAAGGTCAGGTGACAACGGGGGCAAAGCTGGGAGCCAGGCAGCCACCAGCCAAGGGACGCCAGGACTGCCCGCAGCCCCAGAAGCAGGGAAAGGCAAGGAGGCCCCTCCCTGAGCGCCCTCAGAGGGCAGGTCAGCATCTGTTGACATCTTCGTGTTGCGCTTTTGGCCTCCAGAACTGCAAGAAAATAAATGTGGCGTTGTGTGATGCCGCCCAGTTTGTGGTCCTCTATCATAGCAGGCCTAGGAGGCTCGTACACAAGGCGGGACCCTGAAAAAGGAAGGAGACGGAGCGCCCAATTCTCCTCCCCTCAGGGAGCCACTGGGCTCCCAAAAAGGTTTGCACCAGCCCGAGGCCATGACACTAACCCTGGAATGTTTCCCCATCAGAGATGAAGCTTTCACCCAGATCCCGCTGGAGAAAAATACCTGGCAGGGCTGTTTACTGGATTAAATGAAACTAAATACAGGTTTCTTGTTGCCAAGCAAAAATGAGGCCCTGTCATAGGAATGTCTGAGCAGTTATAAAAAAGTAGGCGTTCATATTTGCACATAGCTGGTTGAAAACAGAAAATTCGCACCTGCTCCAAGACACGAGATAAACAATGAACAACTGAGCGCTGAATTCACGCAGATGAGCCGCAATGCACCGCAGAACAGAAACAGAAGAAAGGATAAGAAAGAAGCAAAGACAAATGATAGGGCCGGGTACAGTGGCTCACACCTGTCATTCCAGCACTTTGGGAGGTTGAAGCAGGCAGATCACTTGAGGTCAGGAGTTCAAGACCAGCCTGACCAACATGGTGAAATCCTGTCTCTAGCAAAAAAAAAAAAAAAATTAGTCAGGTGTGGTGGTGCATGCCTGTCATCTCAGCTACTCAGGAGGCTGAGACAGGATAATCACTTAAACCTGGGAGGCAGAGGTTGCCGTGAGTGGAGATCACACCACTGCACTCCAGCCTGGGTGACAGAGTGAGACTCCATCTCAAAAAAAAAAAAGGAAAAAGGTCCTTCCTCCCCAACCCCAAAGACCCCCAGGAAAACTGTCTACAGCTGAATACAAAGCAAAGTGCTGACTGAAAAGTTCATCAAAACACATAAATGTCCGGCAGGATAAATCAAGAAAAAAAGGAAAACCACAAACATATAATGGCAAATAGGAAGGTTAAAATTTTGGGGAGATCTGTATACACCATTTTATGCCAATAATTGGAAATTCTAGAAAAATTCTCAAAATGTAGTCCCTTGTCCCCTACCCCCCAAAATAGCCTGGCCAACATGGTGAAACTCCGTCTCCACTAAAATACAAAAATTATCTGGGCGTGGTGGCACACGCCTGTCGTCCCAGCTACTCGGGAGGCTGAGACACAAGAATTGCTTGAACCCGGGAGGCAGAAATTGCAGTGAGCCAAGACTACACCACCGCACTCCAGCCTGGGCAATAGAGTGAGACTCTGTTAAAAAAAAAAAAAAAAAGAATAAAAAAAGAATAAAAAAGAAAAAGAAAAGAAAAGCACTAAAGGCCAGAGGAGAGCCTGGAAGGGGGTCCCCCTCACAGCCTCGGAAGGCGTCGACCCCGCAGACACCTGGATCTCAGACTCTGGCCTCCAGAACTGTGAGACAGTTCATTTCTGTTGTTTAAGCCGGGGTCCTCAACCCCCGGGGCCACACGTGGTGCCCTGTCGGGGCCACAAGGCAGGAAATGGGCAAACGGATCTTCGTATTTACAGCCGCTCTCCATCACGTGCGTTCCCGCCCGAGCTCCGCCTCCTGTCAGATCAGCAGCTAGTATTAGATTCTCAGAGGAACACAAACCCTATTGTGAACTGCACGTGTGAGGGATTCAGGTGGCGAGCTAGTCATGAGAATCTAATGACTGATGATCTGTCACAGTCTCCCATCACCCCGGATAGGTCTGTCGAGTTGTAGGAAAACAAACTCAGAGCTCCCGCTGATTCTACATGATGGTGAGGGGTATCATTATTTCATTATATATTGCAAAGCTATACTAATAGAAATAAAGTGCACAATACATGTCATGCACTTGAATCATCTTGAAACCACCCCCCAATCCCTGCCCCTGTCCATGGAAGAAATTTTCTTCCCCAAAACTGGTCCCTGGTGCCGAAAGGGTTGGGGACTGCTGGTTTGAGCCAAAAACAAAAAAGAAAAACCAGGCTGACCTCAAGTGATCCGCCTGACTCAGCCTCCCAGAGTGCTGGGATTACAGGCATGAGCCACTGCACCTAGCCCACAAGAAAAAACTTGAAAACCTGGCTGCTTACAACATGAAGACATTATGCCGATCGAAATGAGCCAGACATAAGAGATCCAACATTGAGGAATTCTATGTATATGAGATATAAATTGACCACCTGGAGTAGTCAAATTCACAGAGACAGAAAGTAGATTAGTGATGACCAGAGGCCAGGGAGAGGGGGAAGGGGGAAGGGGAGTCAGTGCTGAATGGGTATGGAGTTTCAGTCTGGAATATGAAGAGTTCTGCAGGTGGATGGTGGTGACGGCTGCATTGCAACGTGAAGGTACTTAATGCCACAGAACTGTGCACTTAAAATGGTAAAAATGAACAATTTTACGTTACGTCTATTTTAACATAATTTTTTAAACCTGGCAGCTGATTTATATTGTGATAAATTCTACTTATCTATATTAAAAACTGTAACATTTATTTTTCTTGACTAAGTTTTCAGAATAAATTACACAAATTAAGTGAAATCACTGGATTCAGTTACTGGCCCGGGAGATCATAGCGGGAAACACTTCACAAGGACGCCCTCATATTAGCTATTTGGCCTAATAAATCTCCTGTTTGGTGAGAAAGTTAAACAGGCGAGTAGGCACAGGGTGAAGAAACGCATCTGAAGATGACAGGGGAGGAAATACACCACGGTGAAGAAATACGCTAAACACGCTTTTGGGTGATGGTTATCCAGACATCTGGGAACATCGTGCTATGTCCTCCATCCAAGGCTGTACTGTTTCTGTCTAATAAGAGTTTAAAGTGGACAGACAGACATACACGGCCACAGAGATTTGTCACCAGTCTTCACCATAACCTGTTCCAAATCGATTCTGAGATGAAATGAGTCTTTAAAATCCCTTCCTCCCTATCCATGCGGGGAAGAGGATGTAAACTGGGCAGCAGAGAAGCAAACGGATGTCCAGGCAGGGGCCGAGCCACAGCTTTGGGGCCCTTACCTCCATCTCACCGCGATATAGTTTAGCCAATAACTTGGTTTTGGAGCTACGGCAATGACTCAATGATCCACGGCAGCCGGAAGCCAAGCTGCCACTCCTCACGACAAAAAAGCACAGAAAACCAAATATCAAGCATGGCCTCAATAAAAAGAATGAGAGAGAGAAAACTATCTTTTTTTTTTCCATAAAAACGATTTTTTAATTTCCTCTAGTGGGACATCTGCCCCTTTCAAAGATCATTCCTCCTCTCCTCCAAGATTCATTTTAAATGCCACTTCGCACTCTCCCTGAACTCCTCACATTGAAATGTTACCACATCACCCAAGACTTATATGGAATGAGAACCAGTTGTGAGGCTTCCTCGGTCCACGGCCACCAGCTCTGGCCCCCACTTGGTGTTCCGACACCCTCATGATGCCCCCAGAGAAGCCTTTCCAAGGGTGTCTGGGAAGGACGGTCCAGCCCTTTCTCTGAATGATTTGCTCCCTCATGCAGAGTGCTGTCTTGCTAGCTCTGAACCCTTCATCGTGACTTCCTGCAAAGCGTAGGTATGCAGCAGACAGTTACTGAATCCAGTTACATGGTGTTCGTCTCAAGCCATTTTCCATGTTGCTGCAGTCTAAATGTTGATGTGTCTCCCCAAAGTCCCAAGCTGGAATGGAATCCCCAAGGGGGATTAAACAAGAGAGGCCTTTTCCAGTGATGAGGTCATGGGGCTGAGTGCTAACGAGTGAGATGACTGTCCTTGTAACAGAGGTGTGAGGGAGCCGTCTGCCCTTCTGCCATGTGAGGACATGGCCACACAGCGCCACCTTGGAAGCAAAGGCCATTCCTCACCAGACACAAAACCCTCTGGAGCCTAGATCTTGGACTTCCCAGACTCCAGAATGGTGAGAAATACATTTCTGTTGTTTATAAATGACCTGGTGTCAGATATTTTTGTTACAGCAGCAGGAATGAGCTAAGATACACACCTTTCAGAAAACTGCCTACATAACTAAGAATGGGCCATGTGGGAGGCCTCATCTTCTGGACTCCCCAGGTCCCCCGTTTGGACAGAGTAAAGGGAAGTCCCTTTCTCAGTGTGGCCTCTGAGTAGAGAAGTCTGTCACCCTCGTGGTGTGATGGGTGAGGACTTAGGAACCCGAATCCCAGTCCCAGGACCCTTTAAAAGCCTGAAGGACCCTTACTAGCTGAGATGCAGTGAGGGGAAGTGGAAGACCACCTGAGTCCTGTCGCAGGATGATTTATTATTAAAGTAAGGCACCTGACCATGGAATGACTTTACTTATATCTCCACAATGGAACTGAGCAAAAGGAAATTCGGAAATCACCACTCAGTGCTCAACTCAGCCTGGGAAGTCAACAGCAAGGTTTCAAGGCGGACCCTTGCTCTCCCGTGTCTGTGTGTGTGTGTGTGTGTGTGTGTGTCTGTGTGTCTGTGTGTCTGTGTGAATCTTTCTATGAGAGCGGGCTCTCCAACTCCTGCCGGTGACCTTGGACGGCAAACTTCACCACTCGGGGCTCAGGGCCTCAACCTCCAAATGAGGAGGGAGAACTAAGCTGTCCTAAAACCATTTTTTTTTCCATTTCTAAATCCTTTGGGAGTTCTAAATATACACTAGGATTATCTCTCAAGCGATTCTGTAATGGAAAAGTTACCCCAGCAGGTCTGGTTTAAAACCCAACCCTTCCCTCTCTGCCATTCACCAGCTGTGAAAGTGTAAGTAACGTGTTTTCCTTCCTTGTACTCAGCCTTTCCTTCTGTAAAATGGGCACAAAAGAACCTGGCCAGGTGCAGTGGCTCAAGCTGGTAATCCCAGCACTTTGGGAGGCCGAGGCTGGTGGATCACCCGAGGTCAGGAGTTCAAGACCATCCAGGCCAACATGGAGAAACCCCATCTCTACTAAAAATACAAAAATTAGCCAGGTGTGGTGGTGCATGCCTGTAATCCCAGCTACTCGGTGGCAGGGTGCAGGAGGCAGTGAGGGGGCTGAGGCAGGAGAATCGCTTGAACCTGAGAGGTGGAGGTTGCAGTGAGCCAAGATTGTGTCACTGCACTCCAGCCTGGATGACAGAGCGAGGCTCCATCTGAAAAAGAAAAAACAAGTTAGTCAGGTATGGTGGTGGGCACCTGTAATCCCAGCTACTCTGGAGGCTGAGGCAGGAGAATCGCTTGAACCTGAGAGGCACAGGTTGTAGTGAGTCGAGATCGTGCCACTGTACTGTAGCCTGAGTGACAGAGCAAGATTCCATCTCAAAAAAAAACAAACAAACAAAAAAAAAACTCAACCAGGAACAATGTGGATGGGCTTCGATAGCAGCAGACTTCCTCTGGCCTCAAAAACCCTCTGAAATGCCAGGCTGATGATTTCCATGTGCCTTTGATAGTCCAGAAGCCAGGAATCGGGTGGTGTTCTGTGTTCCATTGGAGTGTTTCAGTGTAAAATCGGTAACGGGGTCAGGACTTCACACTGCGGCCTAAGAATAAAAGTCAGTTTCATTCTCTCCCAGTCTTTGGGGCTGGGGCTGAGCTGTGCATTGAATTTGACTACAAGTTTACTGGAAGCCAACAGAAACAGAAGCGCAGGAGGATAGTGCAGGCTCTCCAAAAACAGGAACGTGTGTCTGTTCTGCAAGAAGGAAAACATAGCATCTTTCCTGGGTACTAAATTTAAAACAAAATGTAGTATATGAGAGAGGTTAATATTATCACAATCATAGGGATAATTTCTGTAGTCTGAGAGATGAATTATTCATTATTCCTTATATTATTTAATTTCATGATAATCATATATTAAATAATAACAGATTTTAAAGTGGTTAGAGTCCAAAGAATATGAATTCTCCTCTAATCAGCAACACAGAATGCTGACATACTTGAATTTTGCCAAAAACTAGAATATCAGGTTGTCTAATTTCCAACTTCCCTCCAAAGTTGAGGCTGGGTGCAATGGCTCATACCTGCAATCCCAATGCTTTGAGAGGCCAACGTGAGAAAATCACTGAGTCTAGGAGTTTAAGGCCAGCCTGGGCAACACAATTAGATCTCATCTCTACAAAAAGTAAACCAAAAAAGTTAGCTGGGCATGGTGGCATCCGCCTGTGGTCCCAGCTACTCAGGAGGCTGAGTCAGGAGGATCGCCTGAGCCAGGTAGGTCGAGGCTGCAGTGAGCCATGATCATACCACTGCACTCCAGCCTGGGCAACAAAGCAACATCCTGTCTCAAAAAAATTTTAAAAAAGGAAAAAAAATTTAGATAAGAAAGGTCATACAGCCCAGGCATGGTGGCTCACGCCTGTAATCCCAGAATGTTGGAAGGCCAAGGCGAGCCAATCACCTAAGGTCAGAAGTTCAAGACCAGCCTGGCCAACATGGTGAATGAAACTCTGTCTCTACTAAAAATACAAAAATTAGCTGGGCGTGGTGGTGTGCACCTGTAGTCCCAACTACTTGGGAGGCTGAGGCAGGAGAATTGCTTGAACCTGGGAGGCGGAGGTTGGAGTGAGCTGAGATCGCGCCACTGCACTCCAGCCTGGGGGACAGAGTGAGACTCTGTATCAGAAAAAAGAGAATAAAAAGAAAGAGCCCATGGAGGGAGAGTGTAGGGCCGTGGGCCAGAAGAGCAGGAGGCCACCACAGGCCGGGGCCTGCAGGGCAAGGGAGGGAGCATCTGCCAGGACCAAGCTGTGTGGAGAGTGTGCACGGAGCCCACCGGGAGCCAACAGGGAGGGGCTAGGAACAAACAGCCCCCTCTCCTCCCTTCCTCCCCAGCTCTGGCTGGGAGACCCCGTGAGACGCGCATAGAGCAGGGGAGAAGATGGAGAGTGGGGAGCTTCTCGTCAGCTTCTCCCTGGAGCCACAGGGCAGACGGGGATGTGCGGAAGGTCTGTCCCACTGCCCCCGTGTGCGTTTTCCCACCGAGCTTCACCTTGTAAACCCTATTTATTCTCCTGCCATGTGCATGAAACCATTTTGTGACAGCTGCTCCTAACTGCTAAATAAGGGCAACTTGGCTTTCTCCCTTTCCAAAACATCAAAACTGGGTCGTTGCTTTTTAAAGCACGGTGACTTGGCTGGTTCCGCTGGGATTAGCAGGCCTCCTTCTATGGGATGGCACACCCTCACCTGTCTTCCCTCCGAGCCACAGACAGGACGTCTGAAGTGACTAGTGAAGGGGAAGAAAGGTGCCGGCGCCGATGACCCTGCCTGTGTCTCATTCTCTAGTATCAGAGAATAGCTATTTATGGATCCACGAGCAACCATTAACTTCTGCGTCCACCTCGCCGTTGGAGACTGGCCAGCGTGGCTGAACGGTAAAGAAGCCGACGATTCAGCAGGTGTTACAGATCAGCAGGCTCGACGCTTCGCCCAAGCCCTCCCTGCTGCGCCCTTCCCTAATGATTCTAGGAAGGCCAAGTCCAGGGGAGGCCCCAAGATGAGCCTATGGGAAAGCACACGTTTCCTCATTAAAAGGGACAGACTACAGTTGGCACGGTCTCCATCACGTCCCTCCTCCTGCCCTGAACGCAGGTCCAGGTCACCGCACCACCATGGTGGGCTTTGGTGAGGAGGACAGCCTCTGTCAGGGCAGCTGAAATGTGTGCCTCTTTGTCATAGAGGAAAACACATCTATATCTGCCCAAACCCCCACTGGTGGCCATTCTGTTCCGGGCAGCGCTAAGCGTTCCCGGTGAATCATCATGATGGGTAACCTAAGTTCTCGTATCTCTGATGCAGTTAATGAAAACACCATTAACAAGGCATTCAATGACGTAATCAACACAGCCACAGAAGAAGCAAGGCAGGGGATATGAAAACATTAGGAGTTGGGAGAAGGCGAGTGGCTGGTAGGGAACGCTCTTTAACAGTCAGAGGCCCTGCAGCGAAGACACTCGGAGTAATGATTCCATCCGCACCTGCAGAACCTCAGTGCGGAGTGAGAGCACCACAAACTTCTCACCTGCACTAGTCATCGAGGCAGGCCAATAGCAGGGACCAAGGACCAGCTTTAAGGAAGTAATATCGCTCAGCCTGTCCCCCAAGTTTGGTAAATACACGATGCATGCAAAGCCTGAAACACTGCCCACAGCATTTAATCCGAGCACAAAGCCCCGCCCCGTGAACCACCGCCAGAGCTTAGGCAGTCCAGGCGAGTCAGCCCAGCCAGCCCTGCTCTTCCCTGCCGTGTTTATCAAGGAGCCTATCAGGGTCACGAAAACGTCCTAAGGAAGTTCACCCTCAAAAGGACAGCCCTAGGTCATGACCGTCCTGCGGAGGTCGGTGGCACCTTGTCCTTCGACTCCTGGAAGAGAACAGGATGTGAAACCCTCGGAAGCATGAAAGGTGCCATGGGCAGGACTCACCTGGGACGTCTGGCCGGGAGGATGCTCTGATGGGAAACTGCGTCCGTGTCATCCGAAAGCGCCTCACCAGCTGCTCCTCAGCCGCAGGGAGGAAAAAGAAACAGTGATTCTGCAATGGAGAAATGAGGCAGCACCTTGACCGGTGGTGGACAGTGATGTCCCCCATGAAGCGTGGTGGGACCTGGAGGGCTCCAGAGGGGACACCCAGATTTGGGCCAGCACCCCCTCATAGGGTCCCAAAGAGGCGAAACCTCTGTCTACTTGTGGGGAAACGCAGAACAAACCCCAAGTGAAGGGCCATCCATTATCCAAGGAGGGGATTGTTCTTAAAGAGAAAGGCTGTAGGGGCCAGGTGTGGCGGTTCACTCCTGTCATCCCAGCACTTTGGGAGGCTGAGGCGAGTGGATCACCTGAGGTCAGGAGTTCAAGTCCAGCCTGGCCAACATGGTGAAACCCCGTTTCTACTAAAAATACAAAAATTAGCTGGGCTTGGTGGCACACTCCTGAAGTCCCAGCTACTTGGGAGGCTGAGACAGGAGAATTGCTTGAACCCAGGAAGCAGAGGTTGCAGTGAGCCGAGATTGTGCCACTGCACTCTAGCCTGGGTGACAGAGTGAGACTCAATCTAGAAAAAAAAAAAAAGGCCAGGCACGGTGGCTCATGTCTGTAATCCCAGCTCTTTGGGAGGCTGAAGTGGGTGGATCACAAGGTCAGGAGATCGAGACCATCCTGGCCAACATGGTGAAACCCCGCATGGCGGCGTGCGTCTGTAGTCCCAGCTGCTCGGGAGGCTGAGGCAGGAGAATCGCTTGAACCTGGGAGGCGAAGGTTGCAGTGAGCTGAGATCGTGTCACTGCACTCCTGTGTGGGTGACAGAGCGAGACTCCATCTCAAAAAAAAAAAAAGAAAGACTGTGAGATGTTTCTGACTGAAGAAGGCTAAAGAGAACAACTGAATGCACTGCCTGACCCGGGGCTGGACCCCAGGCTGCGGGGAAGACTATGAAGGACATCACTGGGTCAACCCACAAGATATGAATTCAAACAGCAGATCTGGCCAGGTGTGGTGGCCCAAGCCTGTAATTCCAGCACTTTAGAAGGCCACAGTAGGTGGATTGACTTGAAGTCGGGAGTTCAAGACCAGCCTGACCAACATGGCAAAACCCCGTTTCTATTAAAAATACACAAAAATTAGCCAGGTGTGGTGGCTGGCTCCTGTAATCCCAGATACTCAGGAAGCCGAGGCAGGAGAATTGCTTGAACCCAGGAGGCAGAGGTTGCCGTAAGCTGAGATCATGCCGCTGCACCTCAGCCTGGGCAGCAGAGTGAGACTCCATCTCAAAAAAAAAAAAAACAAAAACAAAAAACTAGCAGATCAGACAGAAGTATTGTGTCCATGTTCAATCTGCTGACATTGATAACTATACAGCAGTTACATAAGAGAACAGCCCTTTTCTTACGAAATATGCACAAAACTGTTAGGGTCAGAGGTTTGATGTATGTAAGCAGCTTTTCAAATGCTGCAGAGCAAGAAAGGACGTACACACAAACGATGAAGTGAATGGGGCAAAGTGTGAACAAGCACATCCAGACATAGACGTGTTCTTTACACTCTGCGTCTATTTTTTGCAACTTTTCTCTATGTTAAACATCTTGAAAGGCGGGACCTTTGCCCTTGCATGAGAACATGCGTGGATGTGTGTTGGGGAAGGGGGAGGGAGAAAAGCAAAGACCACAGAGAGGCAAAAGAAGCAGGGTGGGTGCGGAGGTGGGAGGAGGAGAGGGCTGAGAAGTGGCGATCAGACAGGAAGAGCAAGGTGCCAGAGCTGACTCTGCCAGCACCTGCCGGGGGCAGTTTCATCCTTATTACCGCAGCGCTTTCCTTCCGCCTTAAAGCTTTTAGGTCTGGATTTTGAGCCACCCGGATGAAGGAGGCTCTGGAGGGCAGGGAAGGGGCCGTTCCGGTTTCCCTTTCTGATGTAGAGCAAGCTGTGGGCAGAGAACCTGGGAGCTACATGGTGACCACACAGATAATCAGGTAATCCCCTCAAATGGGAGAGCCCACCAGGGATTCTGAAAAGTACAAAAAAAGGGTAAATTGCTGCTTTTTCAGAAAGCCACTCTATCCCCTAACTCTGCCCAGGGAAATGTAACAGCGAGAGGCAGAGGGCCGGGCCAGAGAAGGGACAATTCCAGGGACAGCCCCATCCCTGTTTCCAGTGCCTGTCCACTGCCCACACTTTGATCCCAACTGGCCCTTGCTGCTGTCACTGTGAAGCTGTGGAGTCAGAAGGAAGCCGGGCATGGAAGCAGACTGACATGAAGCTTTTTGTGACTGAGCTCTGAAGGGCATCTTAGCATCTGACCATTCCAGTGTGGAGTGGTACTGAGATCATAAGGAGTAAGAGAGAGATGGCCCAGACTGCAGCAAGGCCGGGCTGAACGTGGAATCACAGAGGCTCCAGGGCTGCTGTCAGTTCAGTTGGAAGGCAGGTGCCCAGGGCAGCCCCAGAAGAGTGAGAACACAGGCCTGCCAGGGCCACTGAGAGGAAGGCTTCTGGCCCAAAGACCTGCTTCCTGCCCACATCAGCTGTGGCAGCAGCTCTTCCAAGCACTCTCTCTGCACAGGGCCCTCGGAACACCACCATCACCCAGAACCCTATCTAAGAAATGCAGATTCATCATAATCCATCAGCCACAGCCACACTCTGGCAAGGGCTCCAACTGATTCTCAAAGTGTTTTCCCCTAAATGGTTACTTGGATCAGCTAATACCTGCCTGGGAAGAAAATCCACAGTCCCCATCTGTGCTCCCAGACAAGGCTTGGAAATGTGACCTCCATATCTTATTTTATTTTTTTCTCTGATTCATTTGTGTATTAGACTGTTCTCACACTGCCATGAAGAAATATCTGAGACTGGACAATTCATAAATAAAAGAGGTTTAATCAACTCACAGTTCTGCAGGGCTGAGGAGGCCTCAGGAAACTTACAATCGTGGCAGAAGGGGAAGCAAACATGTCCTTCTTCACATGGCAGCAGGAAGAAGTGCTGAGCAGAGTGGGGAAACCCTTATAAAACCATCAGATCGCATGAGAACTCACTCTCACAAGAACAGCATGGGAGTAGTGGCCCCCATGATACAATTGCCTCCCACTGGGTCCCTCCCACAACACATGGGATTATGGGAACTGTAATTCAAGTTGAGATTTGGGTGGGGACACAGCCACCCCATATCCAGTTGTGTACTATCCTCTCCCATTCCAGTCGATATCCTCCATAAGGGGAGGGATTTTATTTTGTCCATGGCTTTGCTGCCATTTTTAGAACAATGCCTGATACCTAGAAAGCACCTAATAAATATCTGTGGAAGGAAGGAAGAAATGACTTAACTTGGGAAATTAGGTTAATCTTGATGTCATTGACAGACGAAGAGAAAGCATTTTCTGGGAGATAATGGAATTCCTTCTGGCCCATCAAGTCTTAAATGACAGAAGAAATTCTTAAATTCTCTTTACACATGTTGTGAAAAAACAACTTTTGGTTGACAGAGAAGAAAGAGAACTCTGGAAGTGACCCACCCTGAGCAGGACTTTTTTTTTTTTCAGACCTGGCTTTGCAAAAAGTCATCAAAGTTAAAATGCATCAGTTCTTCAATCACATTTTCCTATATTTTACATGTTTATTTCTTCTTTTCTTGTTCCAGACAGGCAAGAACACCTCACAGCCTGCAGAGACATAGGAGTTCTTTCAAGAGACATTTATGCAGGTGATAAACATAATTAAGCTGGTCACATATTCGGTTTGAGATTTTACTTCTCAGTTTGAGGTAGCAAGGGGCCCCCCGGACTCATGTGCCTTAGATCCTGTCTTCATTCTCCAGGTTTCTCTTGGAGGAAGTGGGTTCCAGGAGGGGAGCTCCAGCAAGGGTACCCCAAAGCCCAAGGCAGTTCAGACACGCAGGCCCCGCCTCGGGGTCCTCCTCAATGCATTGCAGCAGTGATGGGAAAGAGGACTGTGCCCTGAGCCCTTCTGTGCAGGGAGGCTCTCTGGGCTGCTGGTCAGCTGGAAGAGGGAGGTCTTGTAGTGGACTTTTCCCCTGAGCATGAGAGTCAGAATTTCTTCTGCTGGGGAGGAGTCCTGGTATTTGGGGGGACACAGGACTTCCAAATTAGAGCTCCCTAAATATTTCCCCACAAAGGAGCCTTTGGGAAACCATCTGACACATTGGAGGAGCCTGTCCCTCTGACGCCAATTCTCTATTTACTGGAGACAAACATTTCTGCTTTCAAGGCTATTGACAGTGGCCACAGGGATCAGATACGTCTGGAAGTCGTGCTTCTGAGGCTGGTGGTGTGTGTTAAAGTCCTGGGGTGGATGCAGCAGTCAACTGTGCATTCATTCTACAAATACTTACCCAGCCTGCTGCGCGCCCGGCACTGGGAGTGCCCTGGAGGCAAGAAGCACCTCTCATGAATTTACTCTTGTTCCTCCAAGGGCCCCTGTGAGCATAGCGGGCTCGGATCCCTGCTCCCTGACTGTGCTTTTTAAACAGGACAAAATATGTTTAATGCTTATCAGAAAGAATAAATGTCTTAGAATAGCTAAGAACATTTAGAAATCGATGAATAGCAAGGGAAGTTTGACTCAACAGCTATTAATAGCTCCTTTAGAAGCTACTGTAATGAAAAGAGTATTCTTGGCACAGGAAAAGAAGTAATTTCAAAAATGTATGGGAATTTAATACATGATAAAGTGGTATCTTGATTGAATGGGAAAAGGATGATTTAATTAACAAATTGGCATTATCAATTACCTTCCTGGAGCAAAATAAACTTAAATCCCTTCCATCCAAAAACAAACTTTAGATAAATTAAAAATCTAAAGGTTAAAAAAAGAAAATTAAAAATTAAAGGGAAAGTTAGAGAATTATTTATTAATATTGGCATAAAGACAATCTCCTTAAATAAGCACAAAACTAGGCCAGGTGTGGTGGCTCACGCCTGTAATCCAAACACTTTGCAAGGCTGAGGCGGGCGGATCACCTGAGGTCAAGAGTTCAAGACCAGCCTGGGCCAACATGGTGAAACTCTATCTCTACTAAACATAAAAAAATTAGCCGAGTGTGGTGGCGGGTGCCTATGATCCCAGCTAATTGGGAGGCTGAGGCAAGAGAATCTCTTGAACTAGGGAGGTGGAGGGTACAGTGAGCCAAGATCACACCACTGCACTCCCGCCTGGGTGACAGACAGAGACTTCATCTCTAAAAACAACCAACCAAAAGCTACACAGGAAAAATGAACATATTTGATCCTATGAAATTAAAAGTTTGGAAAACATAACAAATGCAATCAAAAGACAAATATACTTAGAAAAATATTTATAGTATATATGTAAGCATAGGTTTCATATTATTTAACATACACAAATACCTAAACATTGATTTTTTAAGAAGGACAAACCAGGCCAGGCACAGTGGTTCACATCTGTAATCCCAGCACTTTGGGAGGTTGAGGCGGGTGGATCATGAGGTCAAGAGATTGAGACCATCCTGGCCAACATGGTGAAACCCTGTCTCTACTAAAACATACAAAAATTAGCTGGGTGTGGCGGCGCGCGCCTGTAGTCCCAGCTACTCAGGAGGCTGAGGCAGGAGAATTGCTTGAACCTGGGAGGCGGAGGTTGCAGTGAGCCAAGACTGCGCCACTATACTCCAGCCTAACGCCTGGCGACAGAGCAAGACTCTGTCTCAAAAAAAAAAAAAAGACAAATCAATAGAAAAATAGTCAAAGGGCATGAACAGGCATTTCACAGAAAAAAAAATTTAAGTCAATATAAAAGAATATGTAACATCTCCATGAGTCAGGGAACTACACATCAAAACTGCCATGAGGTACCATTTCCACTTTGTTGACAGAAAATATTTTACAAATATTTCTCCCAGACTGTGTTTTGATTATGTCTGAGTCATTCATTTTTTTCTTTTATGAAATTTTTTGTCTCTTCTCTAAGAAATGTTTGCTTACTCCAAAGGATATAAAGATATTCTTCTTTTTTTTCTCTTAGAAGCTTTATAGTTTAAGGTTTGGAGTTAGGTCTATAATCCCTCTCAAAATAATTTTCGTGCAAGTAATGAAGTAGGAGTTGAGGTTGAATGATTTTCATTTGTTGGCTGGGTGCAGTGGTTAACATCTGGAATCCCAGCACTGTAGAAGTCTGAGGCAGGCAGATCACTTGAGCCCAGGAGTTTGAGACCAGCCTGGGCAACGTGGCGAACCCATCTCTACAAAAAATATGAAAATTAGCTGGGTGTGGTGATGTGTGCCTGTGGTCCCAGCTACTCAGGAGGCTGAGGTGGGAGGACTGACCACCTGAGTCCACGGAGGTCAAGGCTGCAGTGGCCATGATTCACCACTATTCTCCAGCCTGGGTGACAGAGTAAGACCCTGTCTCAAAATAAACTAATTAATTAATTAATTAAATATTCCCATTTGTTTATTCAATTTTTCCAGTACTAGTTGAAAAGTCTTTCCTTTACCTATTGACTTGCCTTGGTGACTTTGTTAAACATCAACTGGTCCGGGTGTGGTGGCTCACACCTGTAATCCCAGCACTTTGAGAGATCAAGGAGATGGATTACCCGAGGTTAGGAGTACAAGACCAGCCTGGCCAACTTGGCAAAACCCCATCTCTAGTAAAAAACACACAAAATTAGCCGGATGTGGTGGTAGGTGCCTGTAATCCCAGCACCTCAGGAGGCTGAGGCATGAGAATCACTTGAACCCAGGAGGTAGAGGTTGCAGTGAGCTGAGATGGGCCAGTGCACTCCAGCCTGGGCAATGGAGAGAGATTCTGTCACAAAGAAACAAACAAAAAAATCAACTGGTCATATATTCATATAATCTGCCTTTAAGTTCTTGTCTGCCAATCTTTACACTGGTCATCTTGGGCTCTGTTTTTACTTGCTATTTTTTCTTATGAGTTGCATTTTTGTGTCTGTGCACATCTAGTTATTTTGTATTATGTTCTGGAAAGTTTGGATCATATATTGGAGCCAGTCTGAATTAGGTGGCCCTCCTTTAAAGAGTTTTGAGATTCATGTGGCAGGTAGTGAACTTACTGGAAGGCCTTTTGGTTCCATCAGGTTTGCTTTATTCTTTGTTCGGGCAGGGCTATTTTGGTCTTGAACACAGTCCTAGGAAATAGTTCCTCTAAGGCCAGACCTTTCTGGGGCCACACCTGAATGCAAGGTCTCTTCACTCTGCTAGGCTGAAAGTTAAACACCTCTTCTTCCCCGGTACATCAAGACCTCCAATATCATGTTTGGCCTTCAGCTCTGGCCCAGGCAATCTCTGCTGGACCTCATGGAGTCTTGCCCTAACCATACGGCTCAGCCCTTCAACAAAGGCCTGTGATGTGTGTCGGTGTAGGCTTCTGGGGCTGCCCATGTTCCTCTGGGATTCTAATTGTAAACTTCAGCCACTGACAGCCCAGAACTCTGGCCTCTTCCATCTTAGCTCAGCACCAACACCACGTGCTTGGTCTCCACCTCCTAAACTGTGACAGAAAAGTGGCTCCAAGTCAAAGGGAGACATGGCAGCTTCAGCTCATCCAAGTCTCTGCTCTCAAAAATGACAGTCCTGTATTGTCTGTTGTCCAATACCTGGAAACATTTGCCTCTTATATTTGTCCAGTTTGTTTGTTTGTTTGAGACAGAGTCCTGCTCTGTCACCCAGGCTGGAGTGCAGTGGATCAATCTCGATCGCTGCAACCTCCACCTCCCAGATTCAAGCGATTCTCCTGCCTCAGCCTCCCAAGTAGCTGGGATTACAGGCATGTACCACACACCTGGCTCATTTTTGTATTTTTTAGTAGAGAGAGGGTTTCACCATAGTGACCAGGCTGGTTTCAAACTCCTGAGCTCAAGTGATCCTCCTGCCTCAGCCTCCCCAATTGCTGGGATTATAGGCATGAGCCACGGTGCCCGGCCTGTTTGTCCAGTTTTATTCAGCAGAAAGTCAGCCTCATTGACTCACTGTCTTGCGGCTGGAAGTAGTGCCTGTTGGCACTGGACTGACTGCATCAACAGCTACCCTTGGGGTATACACCTTCCAGTCACACAATGACTACCACCCCGTCTGTCATTCTGCATTTGGGGGAGATTCAAACAATGCAGGACCCCACACATTAGGGATGTCCCTAGCTCACCCGAGCTCCAGCTGCATGAATTACTCCACGCTCTTTCAAAACCACCTTCTCTTCATCCTCAATCAAGAAAGGATTTACAGGTGAATTAGACCGTTGTATTTGTACAGATTTCAGGACTCTGTTCAACCTTAGGGATAACTGTATTCATGTAGTGAGTGACCATGTGAAGGGGACCATAAATGGTTTAAAAAACACAGATACACAAGGCTGTTCTTCACCCCGGTCTGAGAACACTTCCTCACTCAATCTTGGAGTCATATGTTCGTTGGAAATGTTGACAGAGATAACTTCTTAGACATTTGCAAAATTTAGACAGGACAGTTATGCAATGTTCTCATCTTCATGAACTGAACCAACTCACAAGCATCCAAGATGTATTTAGTCAGCATTTCCAGCAAAGTGGCCAATAGCAGGAACCTAAGAAAATGACTTCTTTATGACCAAAATGCTGCCAGAAATGCAACTTCCATAACTAAATTTACTATCATTTAATTCGTTAATTAAGGCCACATGGGAAGACAGACTTGAGGTTTCCCAACTGGAGGGCCAACTTTCCCCACTTCCTTCACCAAGAATGTCTCCAACCATAACCAAAACCATGGAGGAGACAGACAGGCAAATATCAAAATGTAAAAGTGAGCTCAGGGCCAGCTGTCACAGGAAGCAGAGTTCCAGTGAGGACACCTTTGCACCTGTCACTGGTGTGACCCTGGGAGCCTCTTACTGTCTGGCCACTTGAGCGAGGCCATGTTGAAGTAGAAAAGGGTGAAGTCACTGCCCTCTGGGCTGTGATTGTCAAGGTGTGTGTGGTGGTAGTGAGGGCCAGCACCAGCAACAGTCACCCGGAAGGCCAGAGCCCAGGGTAACCAGCCAGGGAGAGAACATGGCCCTACTGGGAGGCCGCTCCACGTGCTCAGCACAGCTCGCGGAGGTCAGGTGAGGAGGCTCAGCCCGCACCACACAGCCCCTCTGGAGCACTTTGATCTCTGTACTTAGGACTCTGCATCATGCCGTTGGAATAACACAGAAAACATGTTTCTGTATTTGTTCACCAATGGTAGTCTATTCATTCAGGTAACGTCCTTCTGGCAGGCACCTGTTGTTGATTTTGGAAAGTTTAGGAAAACATGAGATTCATGAGCCTCATATGCAGTCCCCCGCTGGGCTGCCCTGGAGTGGCCCCAGCCCCCATGTGCAGGTGCTCATGGGCACAGGCTGCCGTGTTGCTCCTGATGGGGACCATGGAGACGTCAGCAGAGGAGAGGAAGACACGAGAGGAGCCGGGCTGGCAGTGCTTCTGGCTTCTGGGTCCAGGAGACTCAACATTCTCCCCAATCAACATTTGCTGAATGAATGAGTGATGAAGGGATGGCCACGAGTGGTCAGGAGCAACTCTACACAAAATGACTTTAAGAAGAAAATAGGAAATCTGAAACAAAGCACTTCAGATCCCTCCCACCCCACCCTACCTCTTGCCCCAAAATCAACCATGCAGCAGAAGAAAGCTGTAATTCAGCCCTTCAGACTAATTAAATATCTTACCACAGGCACTTGGAGATATATAAAAAGAAACAGCTAGAATCATAAATTCAAAACTAAGAACAGAAATGGCAAGTGAAATGTGGGAGAAGGCTTCAAAACGCGTGATCAGGGGAAAGGTATATGGGGCGTCTCTGCCATTCTTGCAACCTTTATGCAAGTTTGAAAATACCTTGAAATAACAGATTTTAGAAGTGCTGAGGATATTCTTGGTGAACGGCGTGGGGTGCTGAGAGGAACATCACCCTGGCTGCCGGCGAGAGAGCACCCCAGCCCAGAGCTGCCGACAGAGGGCAGCCCAGATGGGACCATGACAGATGGCTGCGGGAGGCCTGATGGAGATGGGGATGGGGACGGAGCCTCGGCCGTTGTATCAGTCCGTCTTCACACTGCTAGTAAAGACATACCCAAGACTGGGTAATTTATAAAGAAAAAGAGGTTTAATGGACTCACAGTTCTACCAGGCTGGGGAAGCCTCTTACATGGCAGCCCGCAAGAAAGAAATGAAAATCAAGCGAAAAGCGTTTCCCCTATGAAACCATCAGATCTCTTATTCGCTACCACAAGAACAGTATGGGGGAACCACCCCCACAATTCAACGATCTCCCCCTGGGTCCTACCACAACACAAGGGAATTATGGGAGCTATAATTCAAGATGAGACTTGGGTGTGGACACAGCCAAACCACATCAGTGGTGATGTTACTGAGGGTGGCCAGAAAGGCCAACGCCCAGAGCACAGGTCACAGCTGCAGGGTTGGGCCACTCTGAGGAGGAGCAGTACAAAGAAGAGAGACAGCCCAGACCCTGTCCACTGCACGCTTTGGCCGGTGACCTCACCCCGGCTTCCAGACTATGAAAACATCTGCCTCTGAGAAGCATCATAGTTAACTTAATCTAAAGAAACAGCATATGAGGACACGTAGCAGGGAGTTGGTGAATCATAAGCACAATTTCTTTTTATTTTGAGATGGAGTTTCACTCTTGTTGCCCAGGCTAGAGTACAATGGCGCAATCTCGGCTCACTGCAACCTTCGCCTCCCGGGTTCAACCGATTCTCCTGCCTCAGCCTCCTGAGTAGTTGGAATTACAGGCGCCCATCACCAAGCCCAGGTAATTTTTCATATTTTTAGTAGAGATGGGGTTTCACTATGTTGGTCAGGCTGGTCTTGAACTCCTGACCTCAGGTGATCCACCCACCTTGGCCTCCCAAAGTGCTAGGATTACAGGCGTGAGCCACTGTGCTCAGCCCATAAGCACAATTTCTTTTTCTTTCTTTTTTTTGGGGGACAGAGCCTCACTCTATCGACAGGCTGGAGCACCGTGGCATGACCTCGGCTCACCGCAACCTCCACCACTGGGGTTTAAGCAAGTCTTCTGCCTCAGCCTCCCGAGTAGCTGGGACTACAGGCACATGTCACCACACCCAGCTAATTTTTGTATTTTTAGTAGAGATGGGGTTTCACCATGTTGGCCAGGATGGTCTTGATCTCTTGACCTCATGATCTGCCCGCCTCGGCCTCCCAAAGTGCTGGGATTACAGGCATGAGCCACCGTGCCCAGCCAGCACAGTTTCTTATATGAAATGCCAGAGAAATGAGGAGTGCCATGCATCAGAGTGGTGGCCACGTGGCCATTTGCCTGATGAATACTTCAGGGTCACAGTGGTGATGAAAATGAGAGCGTGAAGGGTGATTTCAGGGTTTGTGTTAACAGGAGAAATGCCACACTGCCTTTGGTTTGGCTAGACTGTGCACAGACGTGATGCAGCGATGCCAGGACCCGCCAGGTGTGTAAGGAGAAGTGTTGCAGCTGCTAAACCCCAGTCAGGAGGGGAGTTCAGTGAGCTGTCCTGTGGAGAGAAGTGGGGCCAGAGGTAGAAGACAGCAGTGAGGCTGCCAAAACCAGGCTCCTCTTTCTCTCTTTCCTCTCCCAGCTTAGATCACCACCACCCTGTAATAGTTAGAACTGCTTTAAGAGTTAGAACAGGTGGGGCACAGTGGCTCACATCTGTAATCCCAGCACTTTGGGAGGCCGAGGTGAGCAGATCGCAAGGTCAGGAGTTTGAGACCAGCCTGGCCAATATGGTGAAACCCTGTCTCTATTAAAAACACAAAAATTAGCTGGGTGTGGTGGCAGGTACCTGTAGTCCCAGCTACTCGGGTGGCTGAGGCAGGGGAATTGCTTGAACCCAGGAGGTGGAGGTTGCAGTAAGCTGAGATTGTGCCACTGCACTATAGCCTGGACCACAGAATGAGACTCCATGTCGAAAGAAAGAAAGAGAGAGAGAGAGAAAGAAAATGAAAGAAGGAAGGAAGGAGAGAGAAAGAGAAAAAAAGAAAGAAAGAGAGAAAGAATAAAACAGAACAACCGTGCTGACACACGTGCTGACACCCTATTAACACACCTGAACCACATTGTCTTAGGTGCAGGAAGCAGGTTCTGATAAACGATTCGCATGAGTCTGCCTGGCATGGCTCAGCCTGTGGTTTACTGCCATGCATCCTTTATTCAACAGACAGGCCCCAAGGCCCCACACATGCCAAGCAGCATTTAGGAGCTGGGAACACAGAGACAAACTGAAGAGACAAAATTCGGGTTCCCACAGAGCTGACCATCTAGTTAGTGTCATGGTTGAAAGGACCGTATCACCCTGTCCTTCATGAATGTAGATGCAAAATATCCTTAACAAAATATTAACAAATCAAACCCAACAATACATTTAAAAAATCATGACCAAGTGGGTTTTATCTCAGGAATGCAAAGTTGATTTACCGCTAAAAAAAAAAATCAGTTGCTGTAATTCACTGCACTAATGCACTAAATAGAAAAATCGTGAGCACCGGCATCTGTGCAAAAAAGCCATGTGACAACATCCAACACTCACTCTTGATTAAAACTCTCAGAAACTGGGACAATACCACGTCAAACGTCTCCAACCTGATAAAGTGCATCTCTGAAAAACCTACGCTGGCATCACACCCAAAGATGAAGAACTGGGTGCTTTTCCCCTAAGATCAACACCAAGGCAAACGGACTCATCCTCACCATTTCTATTCAGTATTGCACTAGAAGTCCTAGCCAGCAGAATAAGGAAAGAAAAAGAAATAAAGGCATATATAAGAAAGTAAAAGGCAAGGAAGAAGTAAAACGGTCTCTACATGCAGACAATATGATCGTCTATGTAGAAAATCCCAAGAAATATGCAAAAAAGCGATTAGAACTAATGAATTTAACAAGGTTGCAAGATATAAAGTCAACAAAAAATCAATTGTATATGTATATACTAATAACAAACAACGAGATACTGAACTTTTAAAGTAATGATATTTATAGGCTGGGCACAGTGGCTTATGTCTGTAATCCCAGCACTTTTGGAGGCCAAGGTGGGCAGATCACTTGAGGTTAGGAGTTTGAGACCAGCCTGGCCAACATGGTGAAATTCTGTCTCTACTAAAAATACAAAAATTAGCCGGGCATGGTGGTGATGGGTACCTGTAATCCCAGCTACTCAAGAGGCTGAGTCAGGAGAATCGCTTGAACCTGAGAGGTGGAGGTTGCAGTGAGCCGAGATCGCACAACTACACTCTAGCCTGGGCAACAGAGCGAGACTCCCTCTCAAAAAAAAAAAAAAGGAAAAAATAAAGTAATGGTATTTATAATTTATAATAGCATCAGAATGGATGAGAAACTTAGGGACAAATTTAACAAAATATGTGCAAGACCTATAAAGTAAAAACTATAAAACATTGCTGAGAGAAATTAAAGAAGATCTAAGGAAATGAAGAACTATGCCCTGTTTGTGCCTCGGAAGCTGAAATATTGTTAGATTTCAGTTCTCCCATGATTGGTTTACAGATTCAATGTATTCCCAATCAAAATTCTGTCAAGCATTTTATAGAAATTGATAAGCTGACTTTAAATTTGTAGGAAAATGAAAAATACTTAAAATGGGCAAAGCAATTTTGAAAAAGAACCAAGTTGGAGGACTTTTTATTTCTGACTGCAGAACTTGCTGTAAAGCTACAGCAATCAAGGCAGTGTGGCATTGGCATAAGTACAGACAGAGATGGATCAGACGGAGCAGACAGTCCATACAGCCGGTACAGAGAACGGCAGGGAGGTTCCTCAAGAAAACTAAAACTAGAGCTGCCATATGATCCAGCAATCCCACTGCGGAGTCTGTACCCTTTGCAAAGAAAGAAAATCAGTAAATCAAAGAGATATGTGCACTCACGAGTTTGTTGCAGCTCTGTCCACAATAGCCAAAATTTGGAAGCAACCTGAGTGTCCATCAACAGATGAATCAATAAAGAAAATTTGCAGATTGTCTGGGTCTTTCTTGTAGATATTGTGGGAATCTGCTCCTTCTAGCTTTCTGTATCCTAAGTGGAAGCCAGAATACCTATTCTATTTATTTTTTAAAATTAGAAGCAGGCCGGGCACGGTGGCTCACACCCGTCATCCCACCACTTTGGGAGGCCAAAGCAAGCAGGTCACCTGAGGTCAGGTGTTCGAGACCAGCCTGGCCAATTAAAAAGACAAAAATTAGCCGGGCATGGTGGTGAGTGCCTGTATTCCCTGCTCCTCAGGAGGCTGAGGCAGGAGAATCACTTGAACCTGGGAGGTTGCTGTGAGCTGAGACGGTGCCACTGCACTCCAGCCTGGGCAACAAGGCTGAAATTCTGTCTCAAAAAAAAAAAAAAAGAAAGAAAGAAAATCAATCTTTGTGTGTTTTTAAGCCACAGGAAACTCACACACTGTAGAGAGGGCCGCCTTTGCTTGGCTGCTCATGTTAACCTGCTTCTGTGCGTAGCTGTGGCTGGACCCAAGCTGGAGGGAAAGCTGGAATCAGTGATGACTTGGACAGTGTAACCAGCTCGGTGCTACAATACGCAGCACCAACACGTACATGTCACTTCCTCCCCATCCGCCCTGGACCTGCACTGATATGCACTTGTGCAAGGGTTGTGCATTTGAGGTTTGGGCTCTGTTACCCGGGAAGAGAACTAAGCAATTGACTGTTTCCTACCAAGAAATATTCAGGGACATGGATTGAGTTCTTGCTTGCTTATATCCCAACCCAGAGCTGGAATCTGTGGGCAGCCCCCGGGCCTGTGGCACACATTCTGATTTCTTTTCTGCTGGGCTCTACAGTCTCTGGGTCCCCTGTGCACTGGTATTTCAGGGAGGTGCCCCCTCAAGTCTCCATGGCATCCCTTGGGCCCCAAACAGGGGGCTGACTTGTCTGTACCTTGAGTGAGGCTGATGGGCTCGGGCTGTGATGTGCGATGTCTGCTGTCACCAACGGTGCCCAGCACGAGGTAAGGACTCAGTGTTCTCCATCCTTTTTCCTGTGACCAAAAGGGTGTACCAGATGCTATGGGGCAGGCACATACAAGTCGCCTTTGAACAAGGCAGCGTGCAAAGTTTAGGAACCAGTAGCACAGGCGTGGGGCGGATGTGCTGCTCTAAGACGTCGTCAGCATGAACATGCAAGTTCCTGACAGGGTGAGTGATTTGGTTCAGCACGGGTTAATAGCATCACGTCACACAAGCACCTGAACAAAGCTGATGCGTCAGGGGGCTCCTGGGTGAAGGAAGCTGGGGCCCCAGTTTCAGGAGGATTCCTCCTCCAGGAGCCCTCCTGATGTCTTTCTTTGCCATTCAGCCCTGGCTTAGGATGGAGGACCCCAGGCGGGGCTCCCAAGGCCCTGGTGATTCCCTAAGGCGGCCATCATCCTCAGGCACACTTGTCTGCCTGCAGGCTAAGTGGAGCTCCTCAAACTCTCCCATGGTCAGGCAGTCCTTTATCTCTGTACCTACGGGGCGGGTGCGCACTAGAGCAGTGTTACCTCAACAAATGAGAAGGCACCTGGAAGCATTAGCAGGTGCTCACCTGGCTGGGCGAGGGGACGGCGGGTCCAGGGCTGGGAAGGAGCAGGACCAAGGCAGCGGCATCCCAGGTCCCCGCAGTCCCACGGCTGGGGCGGGGCTGCAGGGGGAGGCTGCAGGAAATGGAATGGGGAGACCAGAAGGGAGTCCAGCCTGGAGGTGCAGTCTCCCACTCCTAAGGAGTTTGGGGTCACCCCATTGTCGGGAAGGCATTCTGAGAGGTTTCCGGGAGGTGGCTGGGGGGACACAATCACATTATTGGATTTGAGTCCTGTAAAGACCACTCAACACAACGGGAAAACTGGCTGGAGGGAGACCGCTGTGGCCACAGGACAGGAGAGCAGAGCCTCTCTGGGCGTTCGTGGCTGCCGTGGTTTCTAAGGGAGCAGGGACAAGGCTACCTAAGGGGCACCTCTCATTCATGGTGGCCAGTTCCAATGCTGTGGCCATCAGACACGTTAAATCACCTACCGCGTGGACCGGGAAACATGAAATCCACCCTCAGCTTCCATTGCTCCAGTAATTATTTGTTAGCTCAGAAGTTTGAGACATTTGGAACAGGTTCAAGGATGATGTCAACTTAGCTGAATTTGGGGTAGAGAAATCTGGACACTGGAAACAGTGTGGGTTTGGGGATCCGGCCGACCTGAACCCCAATTCTGGCCTCCCTGCTTCTGCAGGCCCCTGGATACATACGCCTCTAAATGTCTCTGAGCCTCACTTCTCTTGTCCTTATCATTCGTGCATTCATTCATGACATTATCATTTAATCAACAAATATGTGCTGAGCACTTACTATCTACCAGGCACTGTTCCAAGTACAGGAAATACAGGTGTGAAAAAAAGCTCCCGCCCTCACTGATTTTACATCTGGGACAGGGAGACAGATGAGTAAGCTGTGATGTGCCACTGGGGAGGTAAGGGCTGGGGAGAGCTGTGCACGGCCATGGTCCCAGTCGCAATGAGCCCTAGTGGCAGTGCTTTCGCCTTGGGGCTGCTGGGAGAACTGAGTTAAGGAACGGGTGTTAGGGTCGGGCATGGTGGCTCAGGCCTGTAATCCCGGCACTTTGGGAGGCCGAGGCGGGCAGATCACCTGAGGTCAGGAGTTCAAGACCAGCCTGACCAACGTGGAGAAACCCCGTCTCTACTAAAAATACAAAATTAGCCTGGCGTGGTGGTGCATGCCTGTAATCCCAGCTATTCAGGAGGCTGAGGCAGAAGAATCACTTGAACCCGGGAGGCGGAGGTTGCAGTGAGCTGAGATCACGCCGTTGTACTCCAGCCTGGGCAACAAGAGCGAAACTCTGTCTCAAAGAAGGAAAAAAAAGAGAGCACAGGTGTCAGAAGTGGGCCGGCCCATTCTGGCACCCGGTGTATCATCCTGCACCAGCCTGGCAGGAAGGCTTGATTCCTTTCAAGTATCAGCAGCCGCAGAAGCTAAGTCTTGGCCAGACCTCACAAGGAGATTTAAAAGGAAAACAGAAAGAAAGCGTCACTCTGAATAATGACTGCTCAGAGCAGTCCCTGTGCGGTGCTGATAGCCTATCAGGTCACATGTGGCAGTTTAAAGGCAAAGGGGCTTCCAAATGAACCTGCTGGGGGTGGGGGGAAGCTCTGGCGGTTCCTGGCAACATCCTGTCCCTCAGCAGAGAATCTTATCATGACTTCCTCAGGTTGTTGACATGTGATTCGTGCGTGGCCCACCGACATCAAGAAGGACAGTAACAGATTCGGAATCAGGACATTTCACTGACTGTGTTGCTGCCAGACATTTTAGCCGGTATGTCGTCATCTGCAGCCAGTGACGGTAACCTCTGTACTGCGCCCTCCGATGAAAAGGACAACCCCAGGGTGAGAAGTCCCCCTCTATACTCTCCTCTAAAAGCTTCCGGCTTGGAGCAGGCCCCAGAAAAGCCCCACCTTTGCTGGCGCGTCTGCCCAGCTTCATCCTCACCTCCGGTTCCCAGTAAACCAGATCACAGTGTTTCTGCCTCGGCTACTCTCTGCGTTTGGGGTAACCCGGCTCTGCCAGAGCAGTCAAAAAGAAAGAACACTGGGGAGAAAAAAAAAGGGAAAAAATGTAGTTCTGCCTCAACAGTCTTGATTTCGTGACCAGGAGGCTGTAGTGGGATAGCTGGCAGCACCTTTGGGGTGGTATCAGGGGCCACCATGGAGGGGAGGTTGAACTTGATCCTCTGGGTGGGGCGTCGGCCACTGGTCCAGGAGTGAGGGTGGAGAGATGGGCTGGTGACTTGATGAGCACCAGCAGCTCACTGTTGCACTCAGGCCAGCGCTGCCAGGCAGCCCTCAAGGACTCATTGCTGGTTGGGCACCCACCCCAGAGAGTGCATGTGGCCCCAGGGCAGCTGGGTCCCTGGGCCAGGTTACCTAAGGGCCTATGTCTGCTGCCTGAACCCTGGACCCTGAAGGCCAGGTGGTGAGCCCAGGCCGTGGGGCCCAGCGGGCGGCGGGCTGGTTGTTTTGGTTGGGCGCGGAAAGCGGGGGCGGGCCCCCGGGGGGGGGCCGTGGTGCCCAGCTGTATTAGTTCTTTTTTTTTTTTTTTGAGATGAAATCTTGTTCTGTCACCAGATGGAGTGCAGTGGTGCGATCTTAGCTCACTGCAACCTCCACCTCCTGGTGAGGGATTCTCCTGCCTCAGCCTCCTGAGTAGCTGGGATGACAGACGCATGCCACCGCGCCCAGCTACTTTTTGTATTTTTAGTAGAGACGGGGTTTCACCATGCTGGCCAGGATGGTCTTGATCTCCTGACCTCATGATCCGCCTACCTCAGCCTCCCAAAATGCTGGGATTACAGGCGTAAGTCACCGAGCCTGGCCTGTATTAGTTCTTTTTCACTCTGCTGATAAAGGCATACCCAAGACTGGGCATTTACAACAGAAAGAAGAGGTTTGATTGGACTCACAGTTCCACGTGGCTGGAGAGGCCTCACAATCACTGCAGAAAGCAAGGAGGAGCAAGTCACATCTTTCTTGAATGGTGGCAGGCAAAAAGAGAGAATGTGTGCAAAGAAACTCCCGTGTTTTAAAACCATCAGATCCTGTGAGACCCGTTCACTATCATGAGAACAGCACGAGAAATTTCAGCCCCATAATTTAATAATTTCCCACTGGGCCCCTCCGACAACACATGGGAATTATGGGAGCTACAGGATGTGTTTGGGTGTGGACACAGAGCCAATGCATTTCTCCAGCCAAGGAGCAGGTGTCCCTGAGAACACATACAGCCCAGAGAGGATCTGAGAGCCTGCCGAGGAAAAGGCCCATGGCGCGCACACACACACAGTAGGCAAAAAGCCGGAAAATCAGCATAAAACCAGCCTAGAGGGGGAAGGGCGTGGTTGCTTACACCTGTAATCCCAGCACTTTGGGAGGCTGAGGTGGGTGGATCACCTGAGGTCAGGAGTTTGAGGCCAGCCTGGCCAACATTGTGAAATCTGTCTCCACTAAAAAATACAATAGTCCCAGCTACTCAGTTGGCTGAGGCAGTAGAATCACTTGAACCCAGGAAGCAGAGGTTGCGGTGAGCCAGAGATCGTGCCACTGCACGCCACCCTGGCGATAAGGTAAGGATGAGACTCCGTCTCAAAGGAAAAAAAAGCAGCCTAGAGATGGGGGCAACCCGGATCTCTGGAGCTGTTCCGCTGCCGTCCAGCAATGTGCTGCACGTGGGTCCTTGTCAACTCTGCTACTCACCAGGCTGGACCTGCCCCCGTCCTCCTCCAGTCTCTCGGCACCTTCCAGCTTGGGAAGGACAGGACATTACAGTCTCAAGTGTTTCTCGCAGTAGCCCTTGCTTGAGCTAAGAGGGTTCCTTCAGCTCCTGCCTGTTGGGCGCTTCTCTTGGTGAAGGGCAGTTAGATTGCGTCCAGGGCTTTTTCCGTGTTGATGGAGATGATCACCTGGTTTCCCCTTCATTCTGCTGACGGTGATCACATTGGTAGATGTTTGTGGGTTTGTGGCAGGTCAGGCTCACTAACACAGGCCTCCGTAACAACTGTTTCAGCACTGGCCGAGTGGTGAAGTGAAACATGAAAAAGCTGAGGCAGCCAGCGCAGGCGGGGCTGTAACGAAAGCCCACCAAGAATGTGGCCCAGGCCTTTCCTGGGCCTTGAAGCATCGCAACACAGTGAAGGAATTCTGGACATGACTCATGTAGGATTAAGCAAGTTTTGTTGAGACCATGAACCACAAGCCCCTCCCCAGGCAGGCCATTGGGAAGCCCACCACGTCTGATCTGTAGGTCGTCACTCGTCTTTCTGCAGAGCTCCCAATGTGACCAGCCAGCTCCTCAGCCACCCGTCTAATATCATCCTCATCTCGGTACGTCTAGACAGAAGCTGGACTTCCAGCCCACACCTGATTCCCTCCTTTTCTACCTCCAAGTTCTGCTGCCCCTCCCTCAGGGGCAATGTGAATTTTAAACTGTCCCCTACCTCTCTCACGGTTGTCCTGGTGCAGTCTCCATCATCCCCAACTGAGTCATGTCACAGCCTCGTGCTGGTATTCCCCTCCCCCACGCAGCCAGAGTCCCTCCCCGGGCCCCACGCTCCACACCGCCTCAGACATCCCTACCATGGTCCTGGCCCCACTCCATGTGGCCCCTGCTGACCTCTCCTCTGTGACCCCTGCCACCCCAGGCCCCAGCCAGCCCATCCCAATCATTGCTTCAGGTCCCTCCACCCCACCACTAGCTACCATACTGTGGGAAGTAAGAGTTCCTCTTCAAAGTTTCCTTTCTTAAGAAAAATTCATAAGTGTTAGAAATAATTGCTTTAAAGATTTTCGAAAGCCTTCTTGCCTTTCTGCTAGAAGCCATGTCCTATGAAGCTGTTAGACATGCTCACAGCCACGCAGTACATTCTACGTCCTTGTACTTCAACCACGATATCTGTGCTGGACGTGCTCACAGGCATGGCCCAGCTTGCAGCCCATGCCCCGTCCTTATTTGGATTTCTTTCTTTCGTGTTTTTCTCCATTGCTTTTACCTGTTTAGAAAAGTTTTAAGTTGTTAAGCCAATTGGGTTCTAGTTTACATTGTGAGGTCTGGCTCCAGCCACCAGAGATCAGACACAGCAGTAAGGACAACACGAAATGTGTAAGAAATAAACACGTCTGCTTTCTTTTGTTCATTGTACTCTCGTGGCAAGGTTGCTGGTGGGAGTACCTTTTCTGCAGGAAGTAAAAAGAATTGCTTTGCTGAGAGATCCTCTGTCCCAGTACTAATTTTTCTTTGTAACACCAAAAAGAAAAATTTTATACATGACACCTACCCTAAGCAGTGCCCTGGGTCCTTGCCTGGTGGCCTCCTCCTCAGCTCAGTGGGGCTTTCCCTCGTCGGCCCGTCCGCTTGCTCTCTCCAGTAACCGCCCCGCTGTTTGCTCCTGGGGTTAGACCCCACTCCCTGGGATCACCTCACTCCAGTTTCTCATCTGTCTCCTCTACCCAGACTGTAGGTGCCACCCTCAGGGCCTCATCACTCCCACTCTCCACCTGTGGTGGCCGCAGCCTTTCTGCCGACCTAGCATCCGCTCTCCACCCTCTGCTTGCCAGTGTCACCCACGTGGCCCCCACTGTCTGCAGGATGTGTGCCCAGCCCCATTGAGGCACCAAATGGGCGTAAGCTGAGGACTGGCTGAGACGTGGAGACGCTTCCTCCTCGATGAAGGGAGGCAAGTGTAGGGGGCCCTGGCTGCCCCTCCCTCCCTGCTCCTCCTGAGTGTCACTGTGTGAGGATGTGGTGTCCCCTCCTTACAACCGTGCCACGACCAGGTCAGGATGAGTGTTGTGGGGAGAGGGGAGGAGGAGGAGAGGTCCCTGGTTACAACCCAGGACAGCAAAACTAGAACCTCCAGTACAATGCTGAATAGAAGTGGTAAGCGTGTAAGGTCTTTCAGGCTGACTGACTGCACTATGGGCTACACCATGATAACCCCTGTAACCTGCACGTACAATCCATATGAGTTCCTGGAACTAGAAAGTCTGAAGTAACTGGAAAACCACAAAAGGAGAAGAAATCATCAATCCCTGCAGTGCCTAATTAACCTTGAGACAAGGCAACTGGACTTTGTAATTGACCTTGGTCAACCTCGTGACTCGACCCTATAACCCACTCCCAGCTTGCAAAAACCACCCTGAACTCTAACGTCTGTAACTTCCCACTGCCTGCACCAAGCCTAGAAAACTAGCTCCTATCCCACTACCCTCTGCTGACTCTCTTTTCGGACTCAAGCCCACCCACGCTGGGGTGAATAAACAGTCATGCTGCTCACACAAAGCCTCTTTGAGGGGGCTCTTCATTCAGAGCACATGTTTTAACAGAGTGGAGAGCTCTTATTCCTGAGCTCAGGGAGTTGCTTTTCAAATGAGATGGGCATTTCTGTGGCTTGAGGGAAATAAATTAATGGGGAAAGAAACTGGGGATATGTAGAAGACAGAGGATAATTGACAGAGATGGATCCGGGGAGACAGGAAAAAAGGAGGCCGCTTCTTCTGGAGATGGGAGGGAACAAAAACAATTCAGGTGCAACTGACTTGAGAAGGTAGGAGCACTGCTCTTCACACCTGACAGTCCCCTTCTCAGTAAACCGGAGCGGTCACCTGGGGAATGGTCAGGGCAGACTGGGGGCTTGAAGCAAGGAGGAAAGGTCAGATGTGACTGCTGCCGTGTGGAAGAATGCGGGCCAGCCCGGTGCTCTGCTGTCTCTCTGTTGGGTGGCATGTCACCAGGTGCCTCCCCCTGCTTCTGGGTTCGAGCCCACAGAGACTTTTCCCCGTCTATTCCCTGGCATTATGATGTCATCTCTGGAAACTGAAATCATACTAAAAATGTATTATATTGACTGAAGGCCTATTTCTTGATCTTAAATTAAAATTGATGTTTCACGTTTCTTCTTCTAAAAAAACAGGGATGGAGGGCGGCGCAAAGACTAAGCTAATTATCTTCTCTCACTATGCTCTTAACAGAACACAGAAGCCTCCTCCCACTTTTGATGTGTTCCGACTGAACTCAAGGGGCAGTTCACGTGGCAGGCCCTCCTGCCTACACGTCTGCCAAGCACCTCTCCCCTACCTCAAGGCCACCCTGCACATGAGAAACGCCACAAACGACAAATATGGCTTGGGCAAATTTGGAGTTTATTTGCTGCAGTTCCTTGGCGCTAGTTTACAAGGCAAAAACAAACAAAAACAATTAGAATAATTATAATTTTTTTAAAAACCCTGTCAACAACTTTCAGTCATTTCTTTATATTTTTGTATTTTGACAAAACTTCTTTCAAACAAATACAAAATAATCTAAAAGGAGAAAAACTATACATAGATTATTTACACCTCTGATAAATAGACTAATACTGACCCACGTGCCTCTCTGACTAGGAAACACTTGTGAGAACCAGGTCAGGGCCCGGGCCAGCTGGACAGGCTCCAGTGCCGGCCCAAACACGCCCGGACCTCAGCAGGCACCGCCTGGTTCTCCCACCCAGAAAGTTCAGGTTTCCAGCCTGGACCCTATTCTGTCACCCTCACAAGCTCTGGCACAAAAGTGCCTGAAGCCACTCCAGGTAGAATCTATACAAATCGGAGGGGGTGAGAGACTGTCCCCCTCCGTTCCTCCCACCACGCCTCTGCAAAAGCTATTTCCAGAGATGCTCGCCAACCTAAAGGACCAGAAGAGCCGTGGCGATGCGGCCCTGGGGAAACCCGCAGCTCCTCCACCTGCCTCCTCGGGGCTGTGCCCTGCACTGCCCTGAGCCAGGGCCCTGTGGAGGGGCGGGCCAAGACAGCCAGACGGCCAGCCACCTGCTCGGCCTGGACTGGCATGCTAGCCCTGGCAGAGGGGCAGGAGCTGCCCTTGAGAGTCCCTGAGAGAAAGGCAGGAAAATGCTGCGTTTCGTGGCTCCCTTCACACTGGAATGAGGGCAGGGCCAGCTCACACAGTGCCTGTAGGGAGAAGAGAGAGGCGAGAGGCCGCCTGGCCACCCTACCTCACTCCAGTGCACTCCATGGAGCAGATAAAGGCCCATCCTCCCCTCTAGGGGGCCCACCACAAAACGCATCCAGAGTAGTCCAGTTAGGGCCGGTTTTGAGGCAGAAAAAGCTGAAGCCCTAAGGGGATCGGGTAAGTCCTACTCCTTCCTCTAGAACGAGGACTGGAGTTCTGGGGAAGAGGAAGAAAAACCAAATATGAAACAGTCAGGCTACCTGGAAGCTCCGTCCCGATAACCTTCCTCACAGTTTTGGTTATTAGGTATTTAGCTCAAGGAAAATGCTTTCTACTTTAAAGTCCCACAAGAACTTGGGTTCTGAAGGAGGAAAATAACGCAAGCGTCCAGTCAGTTCTCTCCTTTCTCCTCGGCGCTCCGCAGGCACTTGGGATGGAGAAACATCCGCGGGAGCTGCTGGACTGTATGCTGCTGCTGGCTGCGCCCCTGGCCAGGGCAGGCCCCGAGTCTGACTGTGTCGTCCGAGGCCCACTGCGCCTCTGCCCTCTGCGTCCTCGACTTCACCTGTCTCTCTCGCCCAGACAAGCACTAGGCAGCCAGCTCCCACAGCACAGGAGAGGTGGGCCAGGCCCTGCCGCGGGCCCAGGCTGATGCCCCTCAGCTGCAGTCCCGGGTGCTCTTCTCCACGGAGAAGCTCCCAGAGCAGCCAGGGCAGAATGCACCCAAACAGCACTATGTTCTCTCTTAAAAAAAAAAATAGATCTTTATAGTATGTGGCTTCTCTTCCTTTCCACCTTTTTTCTTAACATATAATAATATATGGATACATGTATTTATGGTGCAGGGGGTGAAGGCTTCTTCATGGGGACAACCAGGAGGTAAGCAGTTGGCTCCGAGCTCTGCTACCAGAACACCGAGCAGAGAAACTGGCCAGGAGGCTGCCCTGCCAACAGGAGCTCTGCCCTGTGAGAGAGGAAGGCTCAGGAGCGCATGCTGGACAGGCGGCCGGTCCCCTCCTCCCCAGTGATAACTGCCCACCCTTCTCCCACTTAAAAAAAAAATAGCAAAAGCTGAAGCTAGTCTCTAGGAATCCAGGGCGGGGCCTGGCAGAGGACGCTCTACTAGGCAGCAGCACATCCGTGGAGGCGCGGGAGAAGGGCGGGAACTCTGAAGCCCCGCAGACCGATGCCCTAGGCTGCACGCTCAGTGTCGCTTCGTGGAGGAGACCTTCTTTTTCCGTGCCGCGAGCATTTCATAGAAAGGGTCCCTGCTGATGGCTGCTCTGGAGCACAGAAACGGAAGAAAACAGAGCTGTGAGGGACAGAATCAGAAGAAACACATCCGGGCAGGGGCTTCTCAGGGGCTCCTCATGCCCCGAAGCCCCTGTCCCACCCTACCATCACTACAAAGGCCAAGTTAGTGTCGTCTACCCTTGCTGTGTTCACACAGTGACTTAAGGTGACACACTTCGAAAGAGACACAGGGACACATGACAAGATAATTTTGGGGTCTTTTTTTTACCTGTTTCAATGTAATAATTGACATTTAGGAACAGAATCATGACACATTCTTATAGCGATATTCAAATTCAGAGAAAAAAACCTGTACTTGAGTTTCATGACCTCTGACTTTTCTTTGCAGCAGCGAGTACCATGTAATCAAGCTGTGTCATAGGCACTCTGGCACAGGGTGTGTGGCAGCTGGCATGGTAATACAGTGGGGCCTTCCAAGCCCCCACGTGCACCGGTTCAGTAACTCAGGCTCTGTGACCCTGCAGGCAGCACTGCACGGCCCGATGCTGCTGCTGGTGGGGCACCCAGGACAGATCGGCTGGACCTGGCTGGGTCTCTGGCACACAGGGAGGGGACTGAGCTCATGCCTGTGCCAGAGCCGCAAAAACGGCGACATTGGACATGCACGGGCTGGAGCACCTGCAGCAGACCAGCAACTCCACAGCCCTGTGTCTGTCATTTTTGACTTTCAAGCAAGTTACAGTCTACAAGCCTTGACACTTCATTTCTTTCCAGGGAAGCAGTACCCTAAGTGATGATTTGTCCCAGAGCTCAGGCACAATCCTCCTGACTGCAGGTGGGGCACTTGCCCCTGCTGAGTGGTGGCACCAGCAGCTGCTATGGCTCCCCTGAGCTGACTGGGATCCTATTCACAAGAGACGATGTGTCCATGGGAGAATGCTTCTGCAGCTCCTTGGGGAGTGCTAGGGACTGAAGAGTACTAGAAACATGCCCAGATGGGATCTCACCAGGAAGGGGTCTGACCACCCAAAGTGCTCTCATGAGGGAATCTGGCCAGCCAAAACATGTGCTTTCATTTTTGGAGGTGTTGGGATGAATCTCCCTTAGCTTCTTGGGTCAGCCCCTCTCAGGTAAGCTGGGTGAACTGCAGGTGTGTGTGGCACTGCCCTGTGTGCAGAGGCTGTGTCGGGCAATGAGGAGGGCTGGGCTGCAGTCGGACACAAGGCCCCGGTCAGCCCTGCCTGGCTCTGCATGCTGCTCCTCAACTCCTGCGTCCTCACGTGGGAGCTGGAGATGCCCCGCCTCCCTGGGTTCCGGGAGTCAAATAGAGATCCGTATACAAACAGCACATCTCGGCACCCAGCAGACACACTCGACGGCAGCCGCTGTTACTGCTGACTCTGCAGTTCTACTGCTTTACCTCCGGGTACGGCATGAAGAAAGTTCCAGCATTACAGAACACACCTGATCCCACAGAACCAAATGCCATGACAACCCACAGGCAGGGGCACAACAACTGAGGTTGCTGGGAACTCTAGGAAAAGCACTTAGAGAAAAACATGTCCTGAACTTGACCTCCAAAGCCCTTCTGGCAATACTAGGGAAGAGGCATCCACCAGCCAGATCCTCTTCCTGCTCCTGTCATCACCACTGTTTCCACTGGGAGAAGTAGCTAGGGCCAAGGACAGCTGAGGCTGCGAGGCAGCTGCCAGTGCACGTGCATGAGTCACACTGCTCAGGTTTGAGGAGCAGCTCCACCTCTGTGTGGTTTTGGACAACTTACTCAACTTTGCTGTGCCTCAGTGTCCTCATCTGTGAAACGGGGATAGTCATCCTAATGGGCCCACCTTGCACCAGGTACACGGAGGTTTGAGGACAGCGTGCCTGCAGAGTGCCAAGCGGGGGTCTGCAGATTCGAGGCTGAGACCAGCCCACTTCGGGACAGACCAGAGGAGCCCAGCAACCCCACACAGGAGAACTCGGCACTCACTCTCATTAAAGGATTGAATGATTCTAAGTGTGACTCTGAGAGACGCTTAGTTTTTCCAACTATAGAAGTAAAAACCACATGAAAGACACATGTACAAAACCAGCCAAAACTTTTATGAAAGACCAGTGAGGGGAGGCCAGGAAGCCTGCCAGCCAGCACAGTCAGAGCTCGCATGTGGCTCCAGGGGAGAGGCGGGGCGGCGCTCACACTGGCAGACGTGGCGGAACAGCCGGTGCTTTGCCGCATGACGGAGGAAGTGGGTACAAACTAAGGAGGGCACATTGAGTCAGCAGGGACGATACGGATTAACTCATAAATGGCGTCAGGACCACCAGCTATTCGTTTGTGAGAACAAAGGTAAAATCCTGTACAACCCTTACTTCAAATCTTACATAAAAACCACGTTTTATAACGATTCAACAGTTAAATTTTTTTTCAGTATGATAAAAAAGGATGCAGGTCCCCCACAACACTGCTGTTTTCTTCCCCAGAACACAGGGCTGGTGCCATTACTAGCAGGGGACTCTGAAAACAGAGTGGTGCTGTGTCTGCTCACGGAGAGTGGGCTGGCCCCTACTCGGGGCCACACTTGCCATGATGGCTGTCATGCCAGGGAAGCTGCCGAGGCCTGTGCCCACCATATGATCTCATTTAATCCTCACAAGAGCCTGCGAGTTAGAAATGACCTCTATCAGACAGAAGAGGTATGCTACCTGCCTACCAGGCACCGTGCTCAGAGGAACAGAGCAAGGACTCAGCACAGTGTGACCCGGAGCCAAATCCATCCAAATCCATCCTCTCCCCGCCTGGCTCCTGTCTCTTTTCATTGCATGAATTTTCAGATTACTTTTGAAGGGATAAATCATCTATCTTTTCCTTCTATCATCATATCATCTCCATCTTCAGTCATGTATTAAGTATTTAACCTTGGCCAAAACCTACCCAGGTTTGAGTAGAAATACCGAAAGCTAAAACAAAGGCTAGAGGATATTGGACTCTCTCAGGAACGGGGCTGTAGCCTGGGCGGGAGAAAGCCCGTCACACAGTACACAGGGGACTTACAGGGGCCTTGGCAGTCACCTGGAAAACATTCTTCCTGTTTTCCAGGTGAAGTCACAGGCAGCTGAGGAGTCCTTCTCAGGAGAACAGCTGGGTGAACTCTCATGGATGAAGCACCCAGGAAGGAGGACAAGGCTGTGCTCTCTGGAGCAAGCCTCACTGAGAGAAGGCAAAAGCGGATGCTCATTCTTGATCCTCACACAGGGACTGGAGGGAGGACCAGACGGACCAAGAACAAGGGAAGAACATGAAGCAAAAGAAGCCTGTTGGCTTCAGAAAGCTGTGTTTCCAGATACTTCTCCCATCGGAATTATCCAGCCCCGTGAGAAACCTGACATGGCTGGAGCAGAGCCGAGAGTGAGGAGTCAGAGCGCTGGACTTGGAGCTCCACTTCTTAGCTGTGGAACCCTGAGGAGGCTTTTCCCTCCTTCTGGACCATGGATCATGCTCTGTGACTTCCAGCAGATGTCTTGACCTCTATGGGCCTCAGTTTCCTCATCTGTAGCTAGGAAAATGGTGTCTCATGGCATTCACAAATGATAAAACATGACTACTGTCGCCACAGAGCTGTTACTATGAGAATGCAAACAGCTTCCTCAGACATGGAAAGGCCAGTTCAGCAATGGCATCTGTGCCTGCAGCTCACTCATCTCGTCCCATTTTGGGTCTATGAAGACACTTGGGGAACCCAGATGGGACGTGTTCTCTTACACATGCTGTAATAGCCAAGAATCCAAAGACCTCCCAGGAAGTCATGTGGGAGCCAGGACCAAACTTCCCTAAGAACATAACACTTGGAGCACAGAAGAGGTGCGGGTGGCATGTTTGGCCACTAAGACGATGAATACCTGGTGAGCGAGGGCCTGTGAGGCGTGCCCACCTCCCTTTCTCTGAGGTCACTTACTTAATGCACTTCATCCACTCCTCCTTCTCCTCGGGTGTCGGAGCTGAGATCCGGTAAACAGTGTGGTTTCCCTCCACCACCCGCCCGTCAGCCTCGGTCTTGCAGGCCTTGATGACTTGGTCTTTATTGTCGGGGATATAAAGCTCAAAGCAGTTCTGAGAATCAAAACAGAGAGGGAGAGACTGAAGCAAAGGAGGCTGCTACGGAGAAACGTGCTGATTTCCTTCCCCAAAGCCTCTTTATTCTGACCTTCACAAAATACAAGCAAGACATATTTTCCTGTGGAAAAGTGAAGCCTAGAAGCAGAATTCTGGAGACTGTAAATTGCATAGAAATAAGTCTTGTTAGCAAACATATCAGCCTGATATAAGTTGGTTCCACTTCTAATGCATGTAAAATATGGAGAGAACCATAGGTTATTGAAGACTTTTTAAAGTCAAGCCAGTAACATCGTGATAGTCCAAAACAAAGGAAAAATAAATACAAGTTGTCCCAAGGTTATAAAATAAATAGCCCACTCATGAGTGCTTGCTGTCGCCATCTGAGGAGGGGCAACTTCTACACCTCATGTGATATTCACTAAGTCAAACTATAAACCAGATGGACAGCACAGAAAGACATAATTTAGAGTCTCATCTTTGGCTTGAACAATATAATCAAAAATTAGACTGAATAAAAGGCCTGATCACACTTTTCAGTGCTTTGGTTTTGGGTTTTTTAAAAAATCTTTGAAACGTCCATCCCGTTTCTCCCCTCAAAAATACTCACTGGTTTTTTGGAGTCTTCCACTTCCCGGATACTCAGATTCTCTAAAGGGATGATTCCACGGGGCTCCTTATCCTACAGAACAGTGGAAGAGAGGAGGTTTAAGGACACAGTTTAAGGCCACACACGGTCAGATTCCTCCCCAGCAACTCATCCTAACTCTCCTGCCTTCTCCCAGGACATGATGTTCACAAATCGGCCCGAGGGACCACTCCTTACGTTCCAAAGCAAGAACAGCGTCAAGAATGTCTGAGGATTGCCAAAAGAACTGCAAGTCCTCTGTGAGCAGAAAGCCCAGGAGATTCAACAGACACCTCAAGAGTGTGCCTGGCAATGACCCGGGCCCAGTCCTCACGCAGCGAGTGTGCAGGCTCCTTCCTCTGGAAGGGCCTTTCCCTCTCCCCTTTGCCTGGCTCTCCTACTCATCTCTGGAGCCTCAGTTCTGGGGCAGCAACTCCAGGAAGTTTTTCCTAGTCTTACCCTAGCGGCCCGGACCTGCCCTGCACCGCTGATGCTTGGGACAGCAGCTATGGTGCAGGCCATTAAGGACCCTTGTCTCTGTCCATCGCCCCACCGCCAGACAGTACTGTCCTCAGAGACACTGCCAACCTGACAACTCCACCTCGATTTCCTAAGGCACCTAAACTCCTGTCCAGAACAGAGCTGCACCCACCAACCAGTCCCATCTCATCTGCAGAGACCACAGCACTGCATACACTTCCAGCACATGTCTGACAGCAGCTTCACAGTCCCCTGATATCCAGCCAACCCATGGCCAAGTCCTAGCGCTGTGAAAGTCTATTTGGCCAGAGTTATACATGCACCAACTGTTGGAAAAAAAAAAAAACCACAGTTCTACGAGTTCTCTAAAAGCAAAAAATAGTCTTTCAGCCATTTCCCCAACCTGGGTAGCAACTATTTTCAACTTCTTTAATCTGCTTGGTCTTTAATTTACCTCTGTATCTCACACATCTCTAAAATACCATCATAGAACTGCTGCCTTTTGAGTGTTTTTGTTGTTGTTGTTTGTTTTTTGAGATGGAGTTTCGCTCTTGTTCCCCAGGCTAGAGTGCAATGGTATAATCTTGGCTCACCACAACCTCCACCTCCCAGGTTCAAGCGATTTTCTTGCCTCAGCCTCCTGAGTAGTTGGGATTACAGGCACGTGCCACCACGCCTGGCTAATTTTGTACTTTTGTAGAACGGAGTTTTTCCATGTTGGTCAGGTTTGTCTTGAACTCCTGACCTCAGGTGATCTGCCCTCCTTGGCCTCCCAAAGTGCTGAGATTACAGGCATGAGCCTGGCGAGTGCTCGATTTTAGATATTATCTACAGAAGAGGATTTAGCTCCTCCTCCTACCCAGGCGTATTCATACTCCCCATCCTCCCAAAATAATTATCTAGTGATCTGAGTTAGAGCTATACAGTGTCTTCATTAACACCACGTTCCTCTTCCGACCTGTGTCATATAGTGACCTTCCTAATTTTTTCCTTTCTGAAAGCTTCCTTCCCCACTGGAACCAAAATTGTAAAGGGTGGAGAAGTGGGTGGTTCCTTTTATTATATTTCTGTGACCTTACCACCAAAATCAACTGCAAATGGTTAACTTATCAAAGTCTCCTTGCTAATGCTAATTTGTATCAGGCATCCTATGAATTTTAATTTCTTGAAGCAACCGTTCCTGGAGGCTCTGAAGCCTGTTCCAATCTGGACTGGGTGCCTTGATACTTTGCAAATATCTTCATGTTTAAGCTCACCACTCTCCATACCAGAGCATTCTTCCCTCCTCTCTTGAAATGAGAGGTTTCAAGATCTCTCGTTTCCTACAGCCAAGGCCTTTCCTGCTTTTATGTTACTTAGCACCCTCATTTTGGCAGGGCTGGCATCCTGAGAAAGGGTGTGTGGGTGGTAACATTTCTGAGATCTCACTTGGCTAAGAATGTTTCTATTCAACCCTTGCACCTGGCTGATAGCTGGCTGGGCCTAACAGTCTAGGCTGGGCACGACCCTCCTCCAGGACTGTGAAGCCCAGCACTCCTGCCTTCAGCATTCACTGTCACCCCGTGAAAAGCTGTTCTGGTGGCCAGTGCTTTGCACACGACTGCCGTTCTCCATGTCCTCACTGTTCTAAGGCCCCCTAAGGAGGCAGCCTTGGTGTGCATTTATTTTCAGCCACCATGCAGGGTATTCGGTAAGCCTTTCAACCTGGAAACACATCCATCATTTGAGGGAAGTTTTTAATAATTATTTTGTCAAGGGTTACCTCCTCTTTGTTTTCTCAGTCTTCTCTAGAACATGCTAGATCTCCTGGACTAGTTCTTCTTTGGAAAAAAAAAATTTTCCTTTATTATTTTCCCTCTCTTTGCCTTTTTATTCTTTCTGGGAGATTTTCTTAATGTTTTTCTTCCCACTTTTCCATTGAGTTTTCATTTCTACCATGCTTTAATTTCCAGGAGGATTTCTTATTATTTTTGTTCCCTGGCTTCATACAGGATCCTGTTCTTGTTTCACAGCTGGGATGACACCTCTCTGAGATGACCAGGGGTCTCTTTAGAGCTGGCGCTGAGGCTTTCTTCTCCTGGAGCCCCTCCCTCACCCACGCTGCTCTGTGGCTGTTTGGTTGCTTTGATGTCTACTCGCTTTCAGGCTGCAGGAATTCCTCAGGCACCTGGGGCTCCTTGGTTGTCCCACTTGAAGAGTGGAAGACTAACAGCTGACTGGCTCCCAAGCCTGTTGACTCTGACCATCGACAAGGCCTCTCGCTAGGCTGTCTGCTGGGGAATCTGACTAAACATCCTTACGCATCTCTTCGTGGGCAGAGACGTCTCCCACTCTGTCTGCAAGCTATAGACCTGGGTACCTATGGTTCTGAGAGCTGAGTAAGGAGAAGCTGGGGGTGGGAAAAGCTCAGCATTCAAGAAGCCTAAATTTACCTAACACTTCTGTTTGGGTAAAACACCCCCACCTTCAACTGGGCACAGGGTCCCTCATCCAGAAACGTTCAGTGGTAGTCTCTCCTGTGACGAGCCCTCAAACTTCTGCCTGGGTGGTAGGGGCAGGTACTCGGGGGCACGAGGCGAGGGAGACAGCTGGTCTACTTCCTAAACAGTTCTCCAGCCAATTCTGCTTCTAGTTTTTACTCTCCCTGTTCTCACTTCTAGGGTTTATCTGGTGCCTGAATCTTTTGAGGATCCCGTGGGGTTAACTGGGTTGAGGCATCACCAGGCGAGCAGGCAGGTGGCCTAAGAGTAATCACACTTTGGGCCTCAATAAGTATGTGACATAATGTATACCCTGGCTGGTGGGGCCTGCAGCATCTGGGTCACACATGCAGGATGCATGTTCTCAATGTTAAATTATTTTAAACCATGAAGATTTACACCCATGGTCTTCAGCCTGGGAGTGGGGACCGGATTATAAGAAGACCCTCCTGGTCACCGGGAGAACCACTGGGGATTCTGTTATCTTCCTGGCCCCGCCCCTTTCCTGCCCTATCCTGCACCACATGGCCCTCCAGGCTCTTCTCCGCACACTTATCCTGCCACTTGAGTATTGGCTTGAGTGAGCCAGCATCGGTGACAGGTGCTCACCCCATCCCTCAGTGCTGGAGTGACAGACAGACTGAGAACCACTGATGGAAACAACTAAATGTTAAGCTCCTGGGCAGCAATTAAAATCCCAAATATTCAAAAGGCTCCAGTCTAGAACTTCAAGTGCACCGGCAGGCCTGTGAACAGACAGGCTGCACCCTCCCTGATGACTTGCGTGTGCCCAATAAGCATCCGCTGCCCTGTGAAGAGGGAAATAACTGAGGCCAATGTCTCGGGCTTTTTAAATCTGTCTTGAAGAACAATCACTGTTGTTTTTATACAAGTAAGAATTGCTGATTATATACAACTAAATATTGCAGAAAAGAATACAAGTGAAAGGTTTAAAATTACTCCAAATCCAATTATTCCTAAATTATCATTACTGACATTAGATGAAGATATTTTATGTGTGTACAGAGAGAGGGAAATAGGTTTTATGAAAATGGGCTATTTCACGTGGTATTATTTTCATAAAATACATTCTATTTTAATTTTTTTTATACACAAAGACAGTTTGCTATAATTCTATTTTAATTGTTTAGAATGCAAAGGGGAAAAGGAAGCAGAAACTGAAGAAGTGTTGAACTTCAAAGTAAATGTTTCTTTACCACAAGAGTAAAGAAACCTTCTTCAAGTTAAGACAAAGTTTATGAAAACATTAAGAGGTTTTACTCATTCTTTTAAAAACACACAACATGCTTCCATTTTAACAATATTTCTCAACTCTGCATTTTAAAAGTACAAAATCTAATTCTTCACATCATTCCTCCTCCCACCTCCTGATTTTTGTTGATTATTTCACTTTTACATTGCCCAGGTTTATAACATTCACGGTCTGTCCTGCAGCCACAATTTCTAGTTAATTAGTATTAGTTTTGTATTTAAGTATATTTAAGCATTAGCTCTATACTTAAGTATATTTAGCTATTACTTCTATATTAGTTATATTTAGCTATTAGTTCTATATTTATTTTGATATTAGTTCCATACTTAAGTATATTTTGGTATTTTGTACTTAAGCATATTTTAGTATCAGTTGTATATTTAAGTATTAGCTTTGTATTTAAGTGAATAGTTCAGTGCTCACTACAGTCTTTACTTCCTGGGGCCGTTGTTGTGATTCCTTCTCTTATTGGCTGGATTTTACTGTCAAGCAGTATTTTTTTCAAGAAGGGTTCCAAAGTGCCACACTTCACATGTTTTCTTCATCAGAGTGCTACTGGCTGTGCTTTACTTAAATGACAATGTGGCTAGATAAAGGCTCTTGGATCATTCTTCTCTTCAAAACTGTGCAGACCTTGATACATTAATTTCTGAGACTAAAAGCTGCTTGAGATGAACTGATTTTTCCAACTGAATGACCAAAGACTTGGCTCCAAGTTTAACAGTCTAAAAGGGCGAGGCTCTGGGGCCACCCTTTCTGTAACAAAGTTACCTGAAATACAGTGTACTCTTTGAGCTTTTTTACCTCCTTTTAGGGAAATAATCTCATGACACATCATATCTTGATTCTGCAAGCACCAATTATTCTGGTATTGGGATTATCTTCTGTTCTCTGCATTTGCTAGCTTTTCTTTCATTGTTTAATACTTTTTTTTTCAGATACAATCTTTGTGACTGGCTCAAGCATTTAGGACAATGATTGTATTTTCAGCTGATTTGTTCCCCTCCTTAAAGTCTTCACTTATCTGTCAATAAATAAGTTATAATTCTACAATTATATGTTAATAGTTGTATCATACATATATGCTATTGCTTGGGTTCTCTCTTGTTTGAAGACTGCAACCTTGCTTTTCTGGCCTTCCAGCTGGCTCTGGTAAATCTGTGAGTGACTACTGGTTCTCCTCCCCTGAATCTCTGATCAGCTTGTGTCTCCCTCACCACTTACCCTGACCTGTGGTGGCTGGCCAGGTGTTTTGCATTCTAGCTTATTATGCAGTCTCAAAAGAGAATGGTGAGTGGAGGGAGAGCTCATCTAAGATATTCCCCGAGTTCTGGTCTTTCTTCTGGGATTCTAAGTATCCAACATCAGGGTTTGCTCCATCGATGTGGGCAGCAGTCCCCAACCTTTTTGGTACCAGGGACTGGTTTCGTGGAAGACAAGTCTTCTGTGGATCAGGGCGGGGGAGGGGAATGGTTCAGGATGATTTGAGCACATTACATTTATTGTACACTTTATTTCTATTATTATTACACTGTAATACATAATGAAATAATTATGTGACTCACCATAATGTAGAATCAGTGGGAGCCCTGAGCTTGTTTTCCTGCACCTAGATAGTCCCATCTGAGGGTGATGGAGACAGTGACACATGAAATGTGTTGCTTATGTCCAGTCTACTCTGTAATCTCAATTCGGTTGCTGTCACTGCAGTAAATCCTGCTTCACAAAGATAGGATGTTGGACATGGAAGCAGGCTTTTCAGTGCGTCTGTGGCAATCTCAGGATACTCCATGTTTACTTGAATCCAGAACATATGGAGATTTAAAGTTGTCTCAAACGTACTTTGAAGGCCACTGTGATTTGTGATCTCAAGCAGTTGATTCTCCTCCAGCATGGAAGTTGATTTGCCTGCTTTATTCACAAAGCGGGGGCAGATCCATGCCTTCCCAGTTTGGGGGTCTTGTGGTTGGGAAGTAAAGCTCAAGCTCTTCTGAAAGCTGAGGCAGGTGACCATGCACCGCTGGGAGAAAGGAGGCCCTGGCTCAATGTCTTTCACAATCTCTGCTCATGTTTGAAACATGTCATAAATCCCAGTGTTCACTCATCACCCCTGTAATTCCAGTTTGGCTTTGAATGCAGCCGCTTTCAAAGGTGTCACTCTTATCTGCTGACTTGAACACAGTTATCACCCTCCCCTGAAGTGACAGACCAAGTTTGTTGAGGTTTAATATGTCACACAAGTAAACAAGTTTCGTGATCTATATATTCTGCGTCATTGAAATGTGTTCTAGTAGTGACTTTTTCTAAAAGAAATCTCTGAAGTGGCTCTGGTAACTCAGAAACTCTGGCCAGTGATCTCCTTTTAGAAAGCATCTCACTTCTGTGTATCAGAGAAGCTGTGTGTGCTCTGCGGCCATCTCGCAGGGCTGCATGACACAGATGTGAGTTAGGACATACTTTAATGTGGTTGGTAATTTTAATCACATCCTGCAAAATGTCGTTAAGTTCAGGTGGCAATTTTTGGCTAGCCAGCACTTCTCTACAGATGACATATTGCATCAACTCGCACTTAGACGTGACCTCTTTGACCCGAGTAGTGAAACCAGAAAGCTGTCTAGTCACAGCAGCCGCTGCATCCAGGCATACAACAACACAAAATGACCAGTTTAGTTTCCCTGATATGTGATAACTCAAAGACTTGAATAGCAGCCGTGGTGTTGGTTGGCAACTAAAGTGCACATAACATATCCTTATGCACATCCCTGTGAAAAGTGTCACAGAAAAACAAGCACTGTATCTTGTTGTCAATATCAGTAGACTTGTCAAACTGGATTGAGTACCACAGTGACTCATTAATTCTAACAGTTGTGCCTCAATATCCGCAGCTATTTCATCACTTCGTCTAGTTATGGCGCTGGCTGAAAGAGCAACATGTGCCACCTTTTGAACTATGGCCTCTCCTAAAAGCTCATGACAAATGTCCTTAGCAGCAGGCAGGATCCAGTCCTGGCTTTAGCACTAAGTGATTAGACAGTAAGAACAATGCTTTCAGTACAGACATATCTGATGAAGGGGTGGCCTTCAATAATTGCTTCTGCTCTTCGTGTTTATGTTTTTTTCTTCTGAAAACTCCAGAGGCTTGTCATTTAATGCAGGGTGCTTGGTCTCCATGCGGTGAAGCAGTTTTGAAGTTTTCATGGCTTTGTTGGATAGCTGGTCACCACATATTCTACAAAGTGGGCTTTGCAAATGTGATCATCTGTTGCAATGAACCTATAATTTAAGAAGGACTCTTGGCATTTTCTTTGAAATGCAGCTTTGTGTTGGCAGTCTTAGGGTCTTCTGCTGTCAAATTGATCTGTCCCCCTTTTCAAAGAAGCTCTCCAGTGATGTTTGTTTGTTGTTTACTCATTTTGGCGAGGGTTGGCGGGTTGGCTTACCAAAACTGTGGCTGAGACAAGTTCGTAGTGCAGGAAAGAGATGTGGGTGGCAGCAGTAAATAAAATGATGGGTGGGCCACACACAGACTGAAGTGGTGGCTTCTGACTTAAAGCCTGCCACCAGATAGAGCTGTACAATTTAAGTACATCAGCTCACTTGCCACTATAAAGCCTGCCACCAGCAGCAGCCTAATTGTCACTTGCCACTCACTGATAGAATTTTGATGAGTCTGCAAGCAACTGATTTATTATTACGGTCTCTATGCAGTCAAACCTCTCTGCTAACGTTCAACTGTGTTTGCAGCCACTGCCCAGTGCCAGCATCACCGCCTCAGCTCCACCTCAGATCATCAAGCATTAGATTCTCATCAAGAGTGCACAACCTAGATCTCTGGCATGTGCACATGGAGCTCAGGAGCTGACGTGAGTGATGGGGAGTAGCTGGCTCTAAATACAGATGAAGCTTCCATCACTCGCCTGCCACTCACCTCCTGCTGTGTGGCCTGGCTCCTAACAGGCCCATAGACCGGTACTGTTCTATGGCCCAGGGACTGAGGACTCCTGTATTTGGGAATGGATATCATGCTCATGGGAGACCGTCCATGGACAGTTTTCCCCATTGAATATACTGACCTGAGCCTTTACTTATGTCTATTAATGGCTGTTTTTTTCATTTTTCCCATTTCACCAATTTCTACTCAGTAGGACATTTTACCACTCTTTGATCAGAGGGGAAAAAATAACAAGTCCCATTCAATCTGCTTCCTCCCAGACCTGAGAAACCCAGCGAGACTGCAGGGTCTCGTCACGCCCTGGGCTGTGAGCAGGAACCCTCCACACTGCTCCTGACTGCCGCCACTGCTGCTGCTGCTTCCCCTGCTGCCCTTGCTGAACTTCACAGAATTAGTTATGACCCTTTCCCTGCTTGGCTGCTGTTTTTCCCTACTTACCAGTCTTTTGCTCTGTCAGATAATTCTGAGTAGAAGTTTTGATCTACCGTCTTAACTCTGACAACTCTCTCTCTGTGTCTTAAGAAACGTATTTATCAGCTGGGTGTGGTGGCTCACGCCTGTAATCCCAGCACTTTTGGAGGCCAAGGTGGGCGGATCACCTGAGGTCACGAGTTTGAGACCAGCCTGTCCAACATGGTAAAACCCCGTCTCTACTTAAAAAAAAAAAAAAAATTAGCTGGGTATAGTGGCACACGCCTGTAGTCGCAGCTACTCAAGAGGCTGAGGCAGGAGAATCGCTTGAACCCAGGAGGCAGAGGTTGCAGTGAGCCAAGACAGCGCCACTGCACTCCAGCCTGGGAGACAGAGTGAGACTCCATCTCACAAAAAAAGAAAAAAAGAAAAAGAAAATGTATTTATCTCTGTATTTCCATTACCTGATAAAAATGCTGCACTTTGCTGAATAAATGTTGCTGAATTAAGGTGACATCACTATGGTGGGCATCATGAAAAACCAGAAGATTCTAGAATCTCGTAGCATTGCTATAGGATTGTCCAGTATTTAGGAGTACACCACTTACATGCTTATGTGTGTTTAATTTTGACCCAGAGAATAGTGAAACAAATCCAGACAGGATGTTAAAGATATCATTAGTGTAGATGTCTTCAGAAAAAAGGTGAAATATGGGGCAGAAGGGTGGATGAAACAGAAAATAATGTACTGTACCAACATATTCACAGTGGCACTTTGGGAGTGAAACAGAAAGCAGCTTTCTTTTTACTATTTTGTATATCTGGAGTGTATTACTCTCATACGAAAAGACTGTAACAACAGGAAAGCAAAGCCAGTACAGAACTTACAGGGCAGGAGTTTGGCCCCCACAACATCCAAAATCCCAGCCAGAATTCCCTGCACAGGAATTTACTATCCTAACAGTCGGCACACCATCAGAATGAGTGGCTCTGGCCTGCAGACTGATGGGGCTACCAAGTGCACTCCCTGGGTGAGAAGCTGCATGTGTGTGATGCCCACAGGGATGGAGAACAGCACCGGGTGTCAGACACGATGGAAGCCTATCTTCACCCTCACAGCAGAAAGTGCCAAGGCATGCACCTGTTTCTCGGTCCTAAATAAGTGACTAGTGAATAGAGCCAGGATTCCAATTTACTTAGGCCCAATTTTGCTCTGTATTATTTAAAAACATACTTCTAAGTCTTAATTTTCTCAGTGAAATCAATGACTTTTGCTCCATGAAGATATACTTGGAAAACAAAAGCAGAGCATTCTCAACTCAACTGCCTTGATTTATTTTAAGACAAAAGTAAGATGCTGTGGCAGTATGCCTGCTTTGCTCTTACGATGACCAAGAGAGGTGGCAGAAATGAAAAAACACCCCTCACAGGGCGGTGACCCACAGTTTCCCCACCAAGTGTTAACTTGCCAGGGTTCTGGGCACCCTGCTTAGAGGGAGCTCTGAAAAGAACTAATTTATGATTTTTATTCTCTTTGCCTATTATTACAAGAGGGATATATATACTCAAATTTACAGCTGTCTCTCTCACTGAATAAAAACCAACAAAACTTCTTAAAACTCCAGATAATCTCAAATTAACTTTTCCCATTTCATTTCCTTTTCCCCCACTATATATTTTACCCCTTGGGCTGTTTCTTCTGAAATTACATTTCTGCGAACCTAGAACACTTGCATTTTCTAAATCATGATTATTTCCTTTTTCTTTTCATCTCCCTTTTAATTAGGGCCACATACTCTTTCTCAGCAACCAATGCAAATTCGTTCTTTTTAGCCCAGCTCCAAAACCCATTTCTAGTGTGTTATTTCATGCTCCCCTTCCTCCAGACCAGGCGTCTCCCATCCCACCAGAACTGGCTCTGAGCCCACGTTCCCTCCCTGCAAGGAGCACACATCCTCTCAGGGGTTCCCCACTCTGAGATCTACCTCAGCTCTTCTTTGCTTAAACTTTCCCCCATCCCCCACAGATATAGAAGGGCAAACCCAACCGTCTCCTCAACCATGTCTGATTAGAGTCTCTTGGAACCGAGGCTTTGCCCATCCCTAGTCTCAATGCCGAACAGCAGATGCTCACCGTGGTATACTCAAAGTAGTAAAGGCAGTTGTCAGTCAGAATGAACCAGCGTCTCTTCCAAGTCTTTACCCTGCCACCTGCAGAGCAAAAAGAGATGCACGTTCGGCCAAGAGACAACCAGACGAGCACAGGCTCCGCAACACACACAGCTCTCTCCTCAGAGAGGGTCGGGGAGAGGCATCAGGAGAACGTGGAGACCACAACATCTACATCAGTAACAAGACACAGAGCCGAGACAGAAGCATCTTTTACACAGTAAAAGTCTGTGGGTACAAGCAGAGCAAGCGCGTCTAGGTGACACCCTGGAGATGGAATCAGGACGGCAGGATGAGCATGGGTTTGGGAGGGAAAACCCAGGGGCGATAATGACACACAATGCAAATTTGCCAGAGTCAGCAAAAAGCCTACGTGGTAGAAATCGCCAAAGAACAGAAAAAGAGGGAAGGGTCAGCCCTAGTGCAGGCTTCTCCGCCACTGACAAGCAGCCAGCACGTAGGAGTTTGTCACTGGAAGTGAAGGAAGGGGGAATTAGGAGAGAGATGCTGGGAGCCTTCACAACCAAATCCACGCTTTCCTTGGAACGTGAAACCAATTCCCATGGTTTTACCCTCTTTCTCATCTTTGTGGTTAGAGTGAGCTTCTACACTGGTTTTTAACCTTATGTGCTGGTGTCCTGAAAACAAAATCTCCTGAGTCCTGCCTGGGTGAGAATCAAAGCAGAATTCTTTTATCAAGGAAGAATAAACTCATACTGACAGGCTGCCTCAGGAGTCTTTTCCGTTTTGGGAAAAAGCAGCTAGCAAATACAGCCATGGCAAACAAGCTCTGGCAGTGGCGGCTGAGAGGCTGGCAAGGGCCTCCCTTGGTTCTTTTTAGTATTTCTCAGTACAAAACGGGGTCATGGCGGGTGCAGTGGCTCACGCCTATAATCCTAGTACTTTTGGAGGCCGAGGTGGGTGGATCACTTGAGGTCAGGAGTTCAAGACCAGCTGGCCAACATGGTGAAACTCCGCCTCTAATAAAAATATAAAATCGGCTGGGAGTGGTGGCACGTGCCTATAATCCCAGCTTCTCAGGAGGCTGAGGCATGAGAATTGCTTGAACTGGGAGGCAAACGTTGCAATGAGCCAGACTGTACCACTGCACTCCAGCCTAGGTGACAGAGCAAGACTCTATCTCAAAAAAAAAAAAAAAAGGAGGGGTTTGGTCATAAAGTTATGCTGGGACAGATATGAAGGAAGAAAAAATTTAACCACAGCCTATCTGAATGAAGCTACACCTGCTGTCAAATCAGGACCACAGGCTTTCTTTTCTTCCACCTCCCTCCCATCAAGAGAAAATTTTCTGAACATGAACCACACAAAAATAATCCCTATGGCCTTCTCCTGTGAAGCTATGCATGGCATTCTAGAAACACTTCTTGTGCCCTGTTCTTTTGCTAAGACTTAACCTACAGACAACATCACTTCTCCAATCTTCCTAAATAGCAAGGACCATGGGGTGCAAATCTCATACCCCCTGATCATGCTTTCTCTCTTGCCCTCATCACAAATAGCTGAGCAAAGAGGAGGGTGGTTTTACAGAGACTATTTCCAACTGCCAGGACCTGCCTGCATCCTCACACCAGAGAAACCTAAGGGGAGTATGCAAATAATATTATGGAAAGAAAATGTCTAGCGTAGGTCCTGGCAGACAAGTAAAAGGACCACTGGGCTTTCAGGTCTGTGTTTAGCACCCTGTTTAGATGCTGCACTCTAGGCGGGCTTACATGACTGATCATTAATTGCCAAGATTCCAAATGACACAGATTGAGGTTATGTGAGGGAATCTGCTGTAAGCAAGCACGTGCCATCTGCCTGCCCATTCTGTGCTGTATCAAGCAAATTGAGACTCTCTCCCTCCAGTGACTTTAAGTTTCATGTGAGCCCTTGCCGCTGGTCCCTAAAGGTTAGATGGCATGAATTAAGAGAAAACCATCAATGGATACTATGACATGTATGTGGAAAACAAGAAAGCCTGGGTAGAACTAAAATAAATAAGGAGGATAAAGAAGACAAGGACTATATTCAGGATTGAAGCCAATTTGTTCTTAAAAAGGAACTCCGGCCAATTCAGAGTCTGAGAACTTTGGTCTTCCAGCCTGGTGGGCCACTGGTTAGCCACGCAGGCTCAGCACAAAGGGAACATCAACCCATGCTGACCACCCATGCACTCCATCACAGGACACTATCCGGTAACCTTTGGGACTTAGGAGATCATGGAAAAAGGGAATCAGATGCTCAAGGAATGAGATGGAAGGAAATCAAGGAGAAAAAGCAAAGCCGGAAGAAATTCTCTGCCCGATTACAAAAGCTTGGTTATCTTCCCTAGACAACTTGCTGCATTACAGAGACCTCTACCATAAAGCACCACTGTGGCCCCACGGGGAACATTTCCACGTGGAAAGAAAAACAGACATGGAACAAGCAGACAGATCAATGTGCGCCTAGGACAGTCCCTGTGGAACTCACAGGACCACCTCCCACTGCATGGCTCCTCAGGCCCTCCTATGACCCCTCGAAGTATCAAGGCCAGATGCCATCTTCCCCTACAGCTTAGAACAACCTGGCAAGTCCCTAAAACATCTGAGTAAGTGTCTATGTTTGGGGTTCTTTGTAAGCATAGCTACTGCTCAGGGAATGCTTAGGCACAAACCTGAGGAGTCTTGGGCTAGGAAAACATGTTTCCCCAAACCAGCAAATGGAGAGGAGACACCAACAACGTAACTAGGAGACTGATTTGGAGCTTTAACGAGGACTCGCTGAAAAAGCGAGGGAGCAAAACAAAACATAAAAAGAGACCTGAGGCTGTAATATCCTTCTCTGATTCCTGGGAAATTCAATACAAGGACTTCAGGAAGGGTTTTTCGGTTTGGAGTTTGTTTGTTTTTATCTTCACTTGGTATCATTTTGAATTTAGGAAACACCATTTCCCCTTTTCATGCAAAGGTAAATGTCTTAAGTATTGCCTAATTTAATTCTTTCCCTAATTTGTGTTTCCACATGGTAAATCAGAAGCTTTTCATAGCTTTGGGAAGTCAAGACTTTGTTCTCTCTGGAGAAAGTCTCAGCTTGAAAAAAGAATAAAAAAGACTTCCTTCTCTTCTTTCTCCTCATCCCCACTTCGGAGATTAACTTTCAGTTGGGTTGATTAATGGATGTTAAATTGAGTATCAAACATAGTGCATGTCTTAGCCAATAATTCCAAGTGAAATGTAGTGGAAACTTCCTCTGCTTTTACAAACCCACTCTTAGTATGTTTTCTTGCATTTCTGCATTCAGTAATGAATATAACATATACTCTTCCAAAAAGGAAAAACATGCAAATTGCTCCAAACCCCTGATCCTGACCAGTTCCCTAGGGACTGTACAGTAAGTTAGAAGCAGCACTAACACTACCACCAGCAATTAAAAAACAAAATAACCAAAAATAACAAAATAAGAAAATGCTGCAGCAATGACAGTGGCCTAGGCAGAGCGAGCGAGCAGGGTGAGGGGTTACATACCTCCTGGAGTTTGGGGCAAGGAAAAGGAGAGCCAAAATCATGGAAACATACAAATGAGGGAGAAAAGAAAATTAAAACAAAGAAATTAAATCCGATTCCTTAATCTTAAAGTGCAATGTATCAGTCACATTCATGCCTGCCTGGGAGAGAGCTGAACTACAAACACTAGCTGGGCAAGGGATCCCACTACAGTCTGGCACGGGAACGAGGAGCTCTGATACGCCACGTCCCACTTCTTCAAGGTGAGATCTGAGGCACTATTGGAAACCTGGCCCCAAAGATGCCACAAATCGGCTTTTACAAAGCCAGGGTTCATTAGTATATCCAGAATCAGAGCAAAGAAAGCTAAGATTATTTCAGGGAAAATTAAATGTCTTTCTTTAGATGGATGTCACTTTTTAAAGTGTGTGTGAGAATGCACACACATATACCCATGAATACACATGTACATATGTGTATACACAAGAATACACATTCTTATGTCTATATGCATACACAGACATATACACACAACTACAGATGGCTGGAAGCCCTGCCTTCTGCAGCACATAAACACAAGGAGTGATTCTAAGTGTGCTACAATAAAAACACAATATTCGGAGTTTAGAAGGGTTTGATGGAGGTTTAGAAAAAGTAATGCAATGAGCTAAAACTGAGTCCCACACTTGGTTAAATTTTCTCTTTTTTAAAATATGAGACGCCTCATGAATTTGCATGTCATCCTGGTGTAAGAACCAAGATAATCTTTGTACTGTTCTAATTTTAGTATCTGGGCTGTCAAAGCTAACACTTAGTATTAGCATTTAAACAAATTTCACTGGAGGGGGAAGTAAATCCAAACTTGGACACACTTTAAACATTTCCAGTAGCTTTCCTTTTATCTCTATCCACTTGGCAATAAGAATGTGGAAGGGAAGGCTGCCTGTGGGGTTAGTAATTTTAGAGCCTTAACTGCAAAGATTCTGCTGGCTTAGAGATATATAAAATGATGGCCAATTCAAGAGATATTTAAAACTGATGGTGAAGTGATGCTTTAAGGGGAATTTATGAATTAAGTCATTATGTATAAGCACAAGGACTTGGGATATGCCTTTAAAAGGAAGTATAAAGTCTATTGCTATCTGAACTAGTCAGAAATAAAGGATTCCATTTTAGCCTTCCCAGATGTGTCGGTAATGGCCAAGAGAGTACTGACGTCTAATCACCGGAGTGAGTAGCTGAACGTACAGAGGAGGGAACAGTCTCTGCTAATGTGGGAACCCAACTCATGAAAGGCTAAGGCAGAAGAGCAAAGGACGCTTCTTAGTGGCCAAAAAAAAAAGAATGGACATCATTATGTCCAGAGAGACTAGAGCTCTCTCTCTGTTCTGAAACTACTAATAAAATAATCACATGTGGACATGAATGTGCATGAAAACCCTACTAATGTTTTTCCTATTGATTACTCTGTCACCTTCAGGGCATGACCACATATCTCAGCAATACAAGCTCACCACTTCTGGCAGAGGGAAGAGGAATGCATTTTCAGCTTTTTTGAATGAACAAAATCATTAATGTGGCTGATTCGGATTCAAAGGAGGGGAAAAAAAAAACCGCTGCCCAAGAATGAGTAAGAGTGCTCTGGATTGCGCTGCAGCCAAGGGCTCTAGGCTTGCCATGCACACTGCCTGTGGGGGAGCCAGATGCAGAAGGAAGTGACGATGCACTGGGGAGGGGGCAGGAGCGCCAGGTACAAGTCTGTGTGATGGGAAGTAGAAAGATGGACAAGGTTGGCCACCCTCCCAATGGTTATGGGGACAGGGAAGGCAAATGGACCAGGTGCTCAGGAAACTGCCTTGAAACAAAACCTGGCCAACCAATTCAAGGGTGGAAACGTGGAACATGAACACATGTGGGCAATAGTTACGGTGGAGTCAAGTCTGTCCCCAGCAGTCTCTGTGTCCCATGGGGGCAATGACTAGGAAGTCACTTCCTTTTTGGAAGTGGACCTTTGTTAGAACAGAACTCATACCAAAGTCTCTCTGGAATCCCCTATAAGCCACCTCCTTTCCCATATGGTGTGTGTGTGTGCCATGAATGCACGTGCGCACACACGCGCGCACACACACACACACACACACAAGAGCTTTCTTCCTAAGTCTCAGCTTTAGGAGCCCTAACCCAGAGATGTTCTTACCGAGTTTCAATAGCCAGCCTTCTCGGTCTGGGTTGAAGAAAGTGTGAGTGAGGTCATTCCCGTCATCTTCTGGGATTTTGAAGGGTTCATTTTTTATGCTCTCATAGAGATTCTGGGATAAAAGACGACAATTCATGTTTCTGATTCTAGAAATATTTTTTCTTCCTCCCCTTTCTCTTCATTCATTCCACAAGTATTTATTACGTGCCTACAGTAAGCCAAGCCTGCTAGGTGCTGAGACTAGAAGAATATGACCATTTCTGCTTTCAGGCAGCTCACAGTGACAAAATAAATAAGACTTCCCAATGAAGAAAATAAAGACAGTAGCTCAACTTCTATTCAAACCTTTAGTGTCATATTTACAAACCACTGTCCCCTTCCTGATTCAGTGCTGGGCCTCACTACCAATTTCTTCATGAAATTCACATGGTTAAATAAATTAAAAGAGGAGACCCTTGATAAATCGTATGCCTTTTCTTCCTTCCTACAAAACACGATCCTGTTCCCAGTGAACTCTTTCTTGGCTTGAATGAGGGCCACTCCTGCTTGCTTACCCGGAGTAGCTCCTCTGGCAGGTCTCCTCCATCGTTGATGCCTCGGTTCATGGCAATGAACCTCTCCACTGTGGGCTTATCTTTGACATTGGGGTTGTGCAGACTGGTGTTCAACATGATGATGGCAAAGGAAAGGACGTAACAAGTGTCTAAAGATGAGAGAAAAGCAAAGGGAAGCCGTTGTATGCTCAGATGATCAGAAACATCCCACCCACAAGAGCAAGAGATGCTAGATGAAATCAGAAATTTAAAAACCATGTTCTCAAAACAATGGGATGAATCCACACTCTAGGGCACACTGCTGTCTGAAAGGAGCAAGCAAGGCACAAAAAAGCACATAAAATATTCAAGACTTAAAGATGTTTATTTCTTTCAGATTGAAAAAGAGAACACACACACTGTAGAAAATGTGAAAAACACAATGTATTAAAAAAAACATATGACCTATAATGACCTCTCACCCCATTATCTAGCAGCATTTCACTTTACTTCCTAAGTGTAAATGTGTCTATGTGTAACATATCACAGATTTATCTCACAAACATATAATGTAACAAAACTGCAAACAAACAGATACATATATATGCTTTTTTGCTAATCTTATTATTGTTCTCCTATGTCAATAAAAATTCTTTACAACATGGGTTTTTTTAGTTTTTGGCTTTTGTTTTGAGACAGAGTCTCACTCTGCAACCCAAGCTGGAGTGCTGGGTACAATCATAGCTCACTGCATGCAGTCTTAAACTCTTGGGCTCAAGAGACCCTCCTGCCTCAGCCTCCCAAGTAGCTGGGACTACAGGTACAAGCCACCACACCTGGCTAATTTTTAGAAATTTTTTTGTAGAGTCAGGGTCTCATTATGTTTCCCAGGCTGGTCTCAAATTCCTAGCCTCAAGAAATCCTCTCACCTCGGCCTCCCACCCAAGGTGCTGACATTACAAGTGTGAGCCACTGCACATAGCTAAAACATAGTTTTTAATATTGGTGTATTTCATAGCTCAGAGGTACCACCACTTAAATTCCTAGTGCCTTACTGTGGGGCTTTTGGATTATTTCCAACATTTTATTATTATAAGTATTATTAAATAAACATTTCTAGGCATGAATCTCAGCCCTTTTGTTTCAGAAATTATCTGGTGCCAAGAAAAGAATTCAGTGTAAAATGCCTGTCATAAACTAGTATGAATGATTGTATTTACCCGTGGACTGGAACACGCCATTATTGCACTGACAGTATCGCTGGGCAAATGCCTCCATCATCCGGTCGATCTTCTGGGCCTCTCCCGGTAGCCGGAAGCTCCACAGGAACTGCCTGAGTGGGAAAGACAGAGTGTTCCAGAACTTGGGGAGACAACTTATTTCTCTGTGAATTGTTAAACTGCCAATGATTTTTTTTTTTGAGACGGAGCCTCGCTCTGTCATCCAGGCTGGACTGCAGTAGTGAGATCTCAGCTCACTGCAACCTCCACCTGTCAAGTTCAAGCAATTTTCCTGCTCAGCTTCTGAGTAGCTGGGACTACAGGCGTGGGCCACCATGTCCTGCTAATTTTTTGTATTTTTAGTAGAGACAGGTTTCACTATGCTGGCCAGGCTGGTCTCAAACTCCTGACCTTGTGAGCTGCCCGCCTCAGCTTCCCAAAGTGCCGGGATTACAGATGTGAGCCACTGTACCCGGCCACTGCCAATGATTTTTTAACATCAAAGTGCAAAGGGAGCCCTGCTGAGCTCTGTTACTGTAACTCTGAATGGATGCAAAGCTGCCATCCACACCACTGTTATCTTAATCAAAAGCAAAATATTTCTTAGGAAAAAATGAACAATTAAGATTTTCCTACTGAGGAATTGTTTTCCTCCTCAGAATAATACACAAGACTGAAACATATATAATGGTCATTTTAAACAAACTCTATTTTCAGAAAACAACATGGGTGACAAAAAGAGATGACTGTCTTATCAGAGCATTAACAATTGATCCCTTTAAGTCAAAGAAAGACCCACAGCTGACGGGTTCAATTGTGGATTATTTCCAACCAGCTAAGTGATAGCAAAAAAGATGATGTCATTATTTACACCTACAGCAGTGAAAATACAGAATGACAGTTTCTTAAAAGGCAGAAAGTAACAGATTTAATAAAAAATTAAAGTTTACTTTTTTCTTTCCAAAATGAAATGCACAACTACTTATTCCAGGGCAGGAAATTAAAGGATTTTCTAAACTGAAGATGAAAAATTTCATAATTTAGTATTCAATTTCTAAAACCTCCAGTGTAAGACTCAAGGAAGAGTGTTACAAGAATCTGCCTCAGGACATAACAAAAGGTAATTCCCCTTGACCACCCAAGTCATTTCTGGTCAGAGACCAATAGATTTCTTACCTCCCAAATACTTCAAGATATTCAAAATCATACCCAAAGATAGAATTTTAATAAAATGCCCCCCAGGACAGACTCATGATCAAAGGCTGGCCTCCCACTCCTTCCAAAGGTGCTCACCTCAAGAATACTCACCGTAGCGCCTGGACGAGATTAAGATCAGTGAACTCATGCAGCTCCACAAATGCATGAAGAATCTGGATATTAAATTCATCTCTATAGAGAAATGACAAAAAATGGGAGACAAAGCAGGAGTCATACACCGACACTGAGAATCTCCAGCCAGGCCAGGTCTCCCACACTGCGTGCTATAGTCCTACGGCTGCCCAGACAGCCACTCATGCACACTGTCAGCAAGAAAACTGGCTAGCTCTGTTGACGGGCTAAACAAGCAAGATGTCCCCCAGGACCCCCGGACAGAAACCACTCTTCCCTGGAACAGCCTCCCTTAACACCAGTGTGGCTACAGATGCTTTAAGGCAAAAATCCCTCCAAGACATTAAGGGTATTTGGGAGTTTGTTTCCTTGTGTAATTCCTGAACAGCCTTCCCTAGCATCTGCATATCCCCAGGGCCTTACCTCTCCCCTAGGTAGTCACCAATGGCTGTCTTGTTGAGCCCTTCACCTTTATATAAGAACTGGGCAATGTCTTCACAAGTGTTCTTCAGCAGGTCGTTCTCTATTAAGAACTGGATCCCCTAGAAAAAGACAACGAAGACGTCAATGATGTTGTGCTGGGAACCAGCTAAAAATAAGTGGAGAGGGCACAGGAAGAAATGGGTGTGGGTGCACTGGAATATTTAATAAATACCTGCTAATTGACCTAAAAAGCTAGGGAGTCACAGTTTAGGAACCAGGGCTTAGCACATGACATCTGCTCTACAAAACAGCGACATAAACTGTAACATTTGGGAAAGAAAACATCTTTAGGGTCTATCTGAGTGCTATAAAAAAAAAACCAAACCCCATCTTAAAGATTATGGATCACTTCCCACTTCTTTCTCACTTACCTTTTTAGGGTCCATATTAAATTTTTTCCTGCCCATGGCTACCTGTTTGTTCCTCTGCATGTTTTTCCTGTAAAACAACCATTACAGGCATTTTAGTACTTCGGGCCACTGGAAAGGCTTGAAAGACTAATACCATTTCCACATGCATCCACTGATTTACACAGATTTTTGAAAGATTTATCCAGGAAAACAACAGACATAATCTGGTGGAGCTATGAACGGTCAACTGAAACCTAAAGCATGAACCTGGCTCCATGCTCATTTGCTCCTTCTACCCTGGATCAGAGGTTTTCTTTCTTTTTTTTTGAGACAGAGTCTCTCTCTGTCTGAAGGCTGAAGCGCAGTGGTGCTATCTCAGCTCAATGCAACCTCTACCCCCTGGGCTCCAGTGATCCTCCCACCTCAGACTCCCAAGTAGCTGAGACCATAGGTGCATGCCACCATGACCTGTTAAATTTTTTTTTTTTTTTTGGTAAAGATAGGGTCTCACTATGTTGCCCAGGCTGGTCTCGAACTCTTGGGCTCAAATGATCCACCTGCCTTGGCCTCCCAAAGTGTTGGGATTACAGGTATGAGCTACTATACCCGGCCAGTTTTCTTTTAACATGATTTTGTAAAAACTTTATCAGGGTATAACTGACTTCTCATATAATATTCCCACTGTAGGTGTGTATTTGAATTTTAGGAAACTGACTAAGTTGTGCGACATCACCGCAATTTAGTTTTAGAACATTTTCATCTCCCTACAGAACTCCTCACATCCTTTTACAGTTTGTCCTTGCTTCCACCTCCATCCCCAGGCAACTCTTCAGCTATCTGCTGTCTCCACAGATTTGCCTATTCTGGACATATCATATAAAGAGAATCACAAAATATTTGGATTTTCAGATCTGGCTTCTTTCATTAGCATAATGTTGTCAAGGTCATCGTGCTGGAGTGTGGGCCAGTACTATATGCCTTCTTGCTGCTGGATCATCTTCCATTGTATGGATGAACCACATCTACTTGTCCATTCACCAGATGATGGGCACTTAGGCTGTTTGTAGTTTGGGATGATTATGCATAAGGTTGCTACCAGCATTTGTGTACATGTCTTTGTGTGGACATATATTTTCATTTCCTTTGGGTACATACCCAGGGGTGGACACTGCTGGGTCATATAGTACATTTATATTTAACTTTTTAAGAAGCTGCTAAATAATCGGCAGTTTTCTTGACTGTATCAGAATGAAAAATGCAAATTCACAGCCCATGCTTCTCAAAATATGGTACACCTACCAGCAGCCTTGGGAGCATAACCAGACATGAAGAATCTCTGCTCCTGTTTATACATACGTATCACGTGGGGCCTCATCAGAACAGATGCTGACCCTGTGTCTGAGAAGGAGCCTATGATTCTGTACGTTTGACACTATCCCATGTGTGGAGTCTGAGTAGAAAGGCCCTGGACTGGCTGAGTCATTCAGAAGTACAAGGGGCAGAACCTAGGAATTTGCATTTTTAAAACCTCCAGCAGTAATTCTGGTGTGCACCCAAATTTAAGAACCACTGCGATCAATAGTAATTTTATAATCTCTGAGGGCAAAAAAGTTGCTCAGAAATAAAATCGTAAAATAGTATTGTCTTGAAGAACACATGTATTCTCTGGCTAAATCCATGGAAGGAAGAAAATACTTCTAAGTGTTTTGAGGGTTGGTTTCTTTTCATTTGTTGTTGTTGTTGTTACAAGCAGGGCCTTGCTCTGTCACCTGGGCTGGAGTACAGTGGTGTCACTGTGGCTTAAGGCAACCTTCAACTCCTGAGCTCAAGTGATCCTCTGACCTCAGCTTCCTGAGTAGCTAGGACTACAAGCAGGTGTCACTACAACTGGCTACTTTTTTAAATATTTTGTAGAGACAGGGTCTTGCAATGTAGCCCAGGCTGGTCTTAAACTCCTGGCCTCAAGCAATTCTCCCAACTTGGCCTCCCCAAATGTTGGTATTATAGGTGTAACCCATCAAATCCAGCTGGCTTTGACCTTTTAAAAGGAACACTTAAAAACTATGAGTAGTATCAGAACTTCCAGATGTTAGATAATCTGGGATCCCCTGTGAACAGCTACCTTAGGAAACAAAGTCACAGGGTCACAGGGAAGCACCATTCAGCCAAAATGAAGGGTTATAACCAGATATCTAGAAATTCCTATTTAACTAAAATGATTATCTAATCATTTTTTTCTAAATCCAGGAAGATAACTTTGATCAGTATCTCCAAACAAATACCACAAGGAAAGGCCTGTTTCATGGTTTCCAGTGGTGCGGCAGCATCAGAGGGCCCACAGAAGCAGGTGGTGAAACTACTGGGAATGCTCAACTTCCAGGGCCTCAGTCCAGTCCCTCACCACAGGCTTTCCTGCGGCCACCAGAATGCACACTCCCAGATCTCTGCCAGTCACAATCTGTCCACATGACTGCCTGGGACACACACCAGAGATGGCTCCCTCATTTCATTAGCTAGCCAGCTCACTTCTCCATCTGTCCCACTTGGAGCCCCTATAGCTCCAGGCTCTAGGCAGCTACTTCTCTAAGAGGCTTTCTCCAGTCTCTGCAAAGGCCTAACGCCCCAGTAAGGTGTCCAAAGCAAAACAGCTGTTACTGCTACTAGATGGCCAGTTAACTGATGTGTATACATTCCAGAAAGTTATATCTTGTACTATATGAGTATATTATTTCTGCTTGATTAAACAGTATTTAGAATCATTCCTACATAATGTTGCATCAGGTTGTTGATGAGAAACATGAATTCTCTCCCGTAGGAAAGTCTGAGCAAATGTAATGCCTGGTTGAGAAACAAATGCAGGGTGAGCCTGAGCGCCCCTATGGATGGATCCTCAGCGATCTGCAGAATCACTTCCCTCTTAGGGCTTTCGATACTAGAAGACCATTTTAAGTTCCAGATTAAAAAATAGTAATAATAACCTAATGACCACTCCCTGACTCACAATTTCAGATGCCGTTCATGCATGACAAGACTTCACAAATTCCCTGGCTGACTACTTTGGATGCTGGAGCACTCACATTCCTAGTGTCTGTATTTCCTTGCTGTTTGATGGTAACGGACAGAGAAACAATCAAGAGGGCACACTGAGTTCTGAATATGTGTGTGTGGACACCAGAACAGACAGAAAGGAAACATACCAAAATACGAATCCTAATTATCTCTCGGATGAGTGTTTATGAGAAATTTGCTTTTATATTTTTCTGTACTTTACCAATTTTTTGCAATAAAGGTATATTACCTTTATAATCTGAAAAAAAGCCATTTTAAAAAATATTTTTAAGATCAAGGTAAAATTTACATTTAAGAGAATACATGCATTTTAAGTGTACAGTTCAATTTGTTAAGTGCATATACCCCTGAAGCACCACTCATATTAATACAGAATATTCCTGTCATCCCTGTAAGTTCCCTATGGCCCTTCCTAGTCAAGCCCACCCCACCCCCCCTCAACAACCACCTTGGAGGCAGCCCCTGCTATGATTTCTGCCAACACAGCTTAGTTTCTCTGTTCCAGACACTCATGCATAGAAGCACATGGTACCCACAGTTTCTTCTACTCATCACAGTGTTTGTGAGAGTCATCCGTGCTGCCGCACCTTAGTAGTTCCTTCCTTTGCACTGCCTACTACCTCCATCTGTTTATCCATTCACCTGTTGGCAGACATTCAGGGTATTTCCAGTTCCTGGTTATTTTCTATAAGAATGCTATAGATATTCCCGTACAAGTCTTTGTATGGACATGTTTTCATTTCTCTGAAGTAACTAGGAGTTGAATTGCTGATGAAACTGCCAAACTTCTTACCCAAATAGTTACACCATTTTATTCTCCTAGCACTTGCCAACATGCAGTACCATCAGTCTTTTTAATTCCAGCCATCCTAGTGGATGTGAAATACCATTTCATAGCAGTTTGAAACTGCATCCCCTTACAAGTAATGACGTTAAACATTTTTCATGTGTCTACTATACATACGGCTTCTTTTGTAAAGTGTCCAAGTTTTGGGCCCATTTTTAAAATCTGGGCTGCCTTTTTATCATATATTCTAGATACAAGGCTTTTTTCAGATATGTGTGGTACAAGTATTTACTCCTAATCTGTTGCCTGTTCATTTCTTTTAATAGTTTATCTTTTATAAAAGTAGAAGTTTTAAATTGTTATGAACTCTCATGTATCCACTTGATTTAAGCTACAATTATTTAAAATGGAAACAGGGGAAACTAATCCGAAATAGCAAATGGGCAATGCAGAGACGGCCATGGCGAGCTGGCCACCTTCTGTGGAGTCCTCAGCCTCGCTAAATCCTCCTGGCGCTGCCCAAAGGAGTCTAAAACAACAAATCAAACAGTCCTATGAAGCCAGACAGGAGTACTTAGGCTTAGAAAAATACAGACATGCAGTGAATTGGAAACAGCCCATTTATTGTATTAAGCAGTCAGAAAACGGTCTAGGAACCCCATTCAAAACTAAACTCTCAAAGTCACTAACATTTCATGTAAATAAAAGAAAAAAAAAAAAGCAAAGAGCCCTTGTCCTTTTATGCTATCATTGCATTTCTACATTTTCTTCCTTTAAGCATTAGGAAGGTGCAAATAAGCTCACAATTATACTCAGACATGACTGGGCACTCCAGCCCTTTGAAACTGTATCAGCAGCACTCATTAAGCTTTTCCTTTACACAAAGGAAAAACAGAAACTTTAACATACACACACACACAGTGGACAACTGAGGGGAGTAATTCACATAAAAATTTAGGAGCAGTTTAAGGCTTTCTGGGACCTTTGAAATTCTCCGGTTCAATTTTTTTTTTTTTTTTTGAGACCAAGTCTTGCTCTGTCACCAGGCTGGAGTGCAGTGACATGATCTCGGCTCACTGCAACCTCTGTGCCTCCCAGGTTCAAGCGATTCTCCTGCCTCACCCTCCCGAGTAGCTGAGACTATAGGTGTGCGCCACCGCACCTGGCTAATTTTTGTATTTTTAGTAGAGGCAGGGTTTCACCATGTTGGCCAGGATGGTCTCGATCTCTTGACCCTGTGATCCACCCACCTCAGCCTCCCAAAGTGCTGGGATTACAGGTGTGAGTCACTGCTCCCAGCCTTCAGTTCAATTTTTTAAACAATGAAAGAAGCTCCTGTGTTCAGGAGGCCTTGCAGTAAAGGATGGAAGGCAGACATTATGGGAGTATATGTGCTTGCTAGCACTAGAAAGACACAAAGCTGACTTCTTCCTTCAATGTGCCATGTAAGGCTAATTAAGGCCTGGGTGCTTTAAGAAAGTACAATCGCAAAAGCCATCTAGCAGCAGGGCAGACTCACCTTTCCTCTGTGGATCCCAGGGTTTCAATCTCATTAGCTACTTCTGCTATCTCATCCTTCAGCCTCTATAAAACAGATAGTCCAGAGTTAGCAGGAAAGGGAGATGCAGAACAAATTAAAACTTCTAAAATCTCACATAACTCCCTCCAACCAAAAACAAAATAAAACAAATCAAAATGAAATAAAATATGACAAAAATGCAAAAAAGTAAATTAGGAAAATTCATCTGTTTCAGAAATATTTGCTGGGCACGGTGGCTCATGCCTGTAATCCCAGCACTTTGGGAGGCCAAAGTGGGCAGATCACAAGGTCAAGAGTTTGAAATCAGCCTGGCCAATATGGTGAAACCCATCTCTACTAAAAATACAAAAAATTAGCTGGGCGTGGTGGCAGGTGCCTATAGTCCCAGCTACTTGGGAGGCTGAGGCAGAAGAATCGCTTTAACCCAGGAGGCAGAGGTTGCAGTGGGCCGAGATCACGTTATTGCACTCCAGCCTGGGCAACAGAGCAAGACTCCATCTCTAAATAAATAAATGAAATATTTATTGAGTTCCTACCAAATAGTAAGCATTCTAGAAAATACCAAGGTAGAAAAGGATACAGCCTCTGACCTCAAAGAGTTTACAGTCTAGGAAAGTTTATAAGCATATATATTATGTAATAAACAAAAACTGGCTGCCTCATCACAATCTTTCAGAACAAATCTGCAGGTTACTAAACACAGGTGTGCCAGAAAACTCAGAGGACAAAGTCTCCTGCCCAAAGCTCAAGATGCAGAGCCGGCAGTAGCTGAGCCAGGGCAACACTGCCACCAAGTGGTTGGCAAAGGGAATGTCCGATGAAATCGACTGCATCCACACCCACCCTCCTCATCTCAGCACACCCTTGGTCCAGATGGAGGGACTCTTTTTCACCGGGAAGCGGGGCTTAAGTGGGGAACTGCTCAGCTTTTTCAGGATCTACCAGTGAAGCAGAAATCAAAGGATCAGGGAGAACTATCAAAATATACTGAAATCAACTGTGGAGCAAGTCAAGTCTTTCCTCATTTTGCTACTTTGGGTAACAGGATTGCCTCTTTAACCTCACCCCTAAGGTTTTACAAAGAATTCTAAAAGAATAACATTTGATGCCTTAGGGCGAAAATAATCCAACTATTGGCTTCTAGACTTATTTCCTACAAAGCTGGATAGTTATGAAAAGGAACTTGGAAAAACAGTAAAATTGCTATCACTAAGTCTATCTACAGGGACCAGAACTAATGCTGTCTTTGATGCTAAGTCCTCACAGCAGCTTTGTAGTAGGTGTTTTCATGATCTGACGGATGAAGACACTGAAGTTTAAGGAACCAGAACTCTCTTGTCTCAAATCATTCAGCTAGAAAGCAGCAGAGCCAGGCCTGGGGCGGGGCCGAGCTTCGCCTGAAGCCCATGTTCTCACTGCCTCTCCTCATCCACTCTGCTCCACGAGGGCAAACACAGCAGAGAGGACTCTACTCAGGAGACAGGAGTCCTACAGGGTGTCTCCAGCTCTGACAACTGCCCGACTGGGTGAACCTAGACAAACCATTCAATCTCTGACATTCAATCTACTCACTGGAGAGCAAAGGTGATACCAACACCTACGCTTTGAGCAGAGGTGTAGTGAGAGCAGGTCAAAAGCGTCTTGAGGAGACACTCTGCAAGGACACACTTTGATACAAATGGAACTGTCACCACAGTTCTTACACTGGTGACACCACCGTGCTTCTCACCTACCTGAATGTCAGCCAGCAGCTCCTGTTTTCTCCGTCGGATGTTCTCTAGTTCTTGACGCTCCTCTGCAGTCAGGTCACTGGGAACTACAAAAATGGAGGGAAATGTTACTAAGAAAGCTTTTATCTCACCACAAATAAAGTATGATCCAGAGGCCAAGAAAGGAGAAAGATACCAAGAAAGAAACTAGAAGCCAGTTTCAGAAGTGACTGAGTGATAGAGTTATGGCTCCAATTCTTATCAGATTTTCTAAAGAAAGGAAGGCCCTTAAATCCCACAGGAAAGCTCTGAGAAAGGAACTCTTGGAAGGAGAAACAAGAGAGAAAAGATTACAAAGATTAAATTAGGTTGGCTATGAATGAAAAAAGAGTAAATGTTAGCTGAGTGCCTGGCCATTTTCATCCCTCCCAGCTGGGGTACTTCATGCTGACGTTTAATTAATCTCTCTAGGCCTCAGATCCCTCATGACAAAAACAGAGCAGTGCCAGAGCTCACTGAGTTGAGCTCCAACATGGAAGGATGTCCACAACCCCCTGAGGTGGGGAGGGGAGGCAAGTGGCAAAGCAACATGTATGAATAATTTTGCGCCACCTCTGGGAGGTGTTTGGAGAAAGAGACTATATATGTTCTGAGAAAAAAAAAATCTAGAATATACACCTAAAGTCAGTGCTTAACTCTGGGAACTGGGATTATGGGACTTCTCTGCTTCATATCTTTCTTCATTGTTTGGATGTTTTAAAATGTGCTCTTATCATCAGAACAAAGTTATTTAATTCCCGGATCACAGCTCTCACCAAAAAATAGTTCTGCAATCCTCCAATGGCTCAATCTCCCCCACCTATACAAATACGAGATTTGGACAGACACCCTCTAAAACGACCCTCTGAGCGTGCTGTGGGAAGCCATGTGGGCAAATAAGAAGAACAAGCATTAGAATCAAGCAAACCAGGTTCAAATCCTAGCTCCAATCTATCAAATATCATATTAGGTCACTTCAGACAAGTTATGTAACCTATTTGAGCCACATCTCATCATCAATAAAGTGGCGCCACCATCACCCACTTGAAAAGGCTGCTGTGAGGATGATGTAGAGTAATTAAAGTGCCTCAAACCTTGCCTGGTGCTGAGCAGAAGCACAGAAGTGTTGGCTCTTGTTCCCTCTGTGGCACAGCAAAGGACACCCATGCTCCTAAGGCAGGGGGTGATGTGAGAGTCCTTCTGCCCTTCAGTGGGTGCCTATGTAAGCTAGAGCTGCACTGTGCAATATGGCAGCCATGAGCGCCAGGTGACATTAACCACTTGAAATGTGACCACCCAGTTTGAGATGTGCTGTATGTATAAAGTATACACCAGACTTTCCATAAAAACAAAGGAAATATCTTTTTAATATTTTAAATTAATTACACATTGATATAACTTAATAAAATGTATTATTTTAATTGATCTCAAAGGAACTACTATGTAATAAAAGTGCATCTATGGCTTTCTACCAGACAGCACAGAGTTGGAATAACATCTCTGCTTCAGAGCATAGTTAGGATCCACATACTCTCCCTTCTGCCCATGGCATTCAAACTTAATCTATTACATGCAGAGAGCAGTTACTTTCCCCAATTATTTCACAAAAAATCACCACAAGAGGGTAGAAACAATAGGCTACAGTGAAGCCCACAGAATGGGTTAATCAACTACATTAGAAAAGCCGACTTTTTCCTTTTTTCACCTAGTTCTTCCCCATCCTTCTTTAGAAAAGTATTTTTTAAACATCTCCAAAATCCAAACTAAGACATGAATTTTAGTCCAGGCCTGGTGGCTCACACCTATAATCCCAGCATTTTGGGAGGCCAAGGTAGGGCAGACTGCTTGAACCCAGGAGTTTGAGACCAGCCTGGGCAACATGATGAAATCCTGTCTTTACTAAAAAGAAAACCAAAAAACAAAAATTAGCCGACTACAGGAACTCAGGAGGCTGGGGTAGAAGGACTGTTTTAGCCTGGGGTGCAGAGGTTGCAGTGAGCCAAGATTGCACCACTGCACTCCAGCCTGCACAACACAGCTAGACCCAGTCTCCAAAAAAAAAAAAGGAAAAGGAAAAGAAAATAAAGAAAAAAAAATACATTTTATATCATGACCCAATCTCCACCACACATCAAAAATAATACCGTACCATGTGAAATGCATTGATATTTTCTGTTATTTCACTGTGAGCTTTTTTTTTTTTTTTTTTTTTTTTTTTTTGTTTTTTTTTTTTTTTTTTTTTTTTTTTTTTTTTTTTTTTTTTTTTTTTTTTTTTTGGGGTGGTGGGGGTTGGTGGTGGTGGCGTGGGCGTGTTTTTTTCTCTGGCCCCGCCCCCGCCGGCGCCCCCCCCCCCCCC